>JAVJIF010009245.1:0-78617 GCA_038442645.1 Agave tequilana | reverse complement strand
AGAATATGTCATGGACTTGAGATTGATACAACCTGTTTGTTTACATATAGATGGGGGACTCCGATGTTTTCTGGTCAGTCTCTAGCTCCGACAGCTCAAGTGAGAGCTGGGTAGCGGACTCCATGGACTGGGGGTGCGAGTCGGACGAAACTGACCCAGTAGAAAACAAATGTACCCCTAAACTGGGTAGATGTGAGGAAGTCGAGTCGCAGGCATCTAACAAGCCTGAAGCAACCCATGTTGACACGGGTAGTTGTGTGGGAGATTCTGTTGAGATAAACAGGGACGGAGCCCTCGAGCACGGTAAAGGAAGGAACCCGAAGAGGTTTACTTATGGAGGCGTCTTTTGGAACGAAACGTGGGAAAAGGATATGGACCTCTACGATGACTTAGACAACTGGTGCTGCGAGGGACGAATCATCGGAAGAAGACCCGAGGAGGATATGGACAATAACAACAGCACTAGCGGAGATCCTAGTGGGGATACCCCACCCTGTGAGGGGTGAATCTTGGAAACTGACACTTTTGATGTATATATGTATATAGGCCTAATATGCTAGGTAAGGATATCCTTAGGCTTGTTGTATGTACCCTAGCATATATCTTATGAAAGCACAAGGTTAGTCCGGATATTCCAGTAGGTAGGTATGTCGGTATGACACCTTTTGTATCCATGATGGATGTAACTATATATACATATATAACAAGTTGTTTGTTTTCAAAGGTGACTTATTAGTATAACTGCATGAGAATAAAGTTTTATCCCTACTCGTTCCTAATGGTGTAATGTGTTGATAAGACGCCCTTATATTTATACAAAGGAGAACGCATGGATTTGGAACCAACCCACCACTCGAGGAATCCCTGTCGCTCGATACGACACACTACAGCGAGATGAGGAGCGCGCACCCTGCGGGCAATAATGAAGACTCTGAAGTTCGAATAAGAGAGAATGAGGAAACTCCGGGGTGATGCCAGAGTGGCTCGCACAATTAGTGAACAGGGCGAGCAATAACAATTCCCACCGAGCACTGGAGCAGTTTCAGAAGATGAAACTGCCCGTATTCGAAGGGAGGCGGACCCTCTACAAGCCGAAGCGTGGCTTCTACAAATAGAGAAGATTCTAGAAGTTATGAGCTGCACTGATGAACAAAAGGTATCCTTCTCTTCTTTATGTTCCAGAAGGAAGCGGAACATTGGTGGAGGGCAGTGAAGCTTAGTATGAAGAATACAAGGGAACTAATCACCTGGGAATTCTTGGTGAACAAATTCACTGAGAAATACATTTCGGAGACAGCCAGAGATAAGATGGCAACAGAATCTTGAAACTCCGTCAAGATTCTATGAATGTATCCCAATATGATTAAAAATTCACTCAGCTATCCAGGTATGCTGATGCCTTGGTAAAGAGTGAAGCAGATAAGACAAAGAGGTTCGTGAAGGGTCTTAGATTAGATATTCGTGACGACTGATCCCATTGCAATTAAGGAATTACCTCCAGGCAGTAGAAAAGAGCTTTGGAGGTGGAAACGGACATACAAGAAGGTCAAGGAGAATGGGTGAAAGAAATTCCCAATTCTAAGCGCCCCCGTTATCAAGAACCTCCTATGAGGATGGCATCAGGACCCACCAGCAGCAGAGGGTCGGGGTTAACACCACTTGGTATAGAGGAGGAGGAGCCAGAGGCGGGAGAACGTGGCTGAGGAACAGAGACACTCCTTCGAAGACACAAGCTACCCCCGCGTTCCATCCCAGAGTTCTCGGAGGCTCCCTGGTGTCAAAAATGTAGAATATAATCATTTTGGAAAATGTCTCCTAGACAGGTCTTGTTTAATTGTGGAGGAGTGAGACATCTAAGGAGAAATTGTCCGACAATGCGTGGAAGTCAAGGGCCGAGTAGAGGAAGTGAAGGCCAATCGTGAGGGCAAATCCTTCCAGAGGACAAGCCAGTAACTCATGCCACCCAGTAATGTCCCACGTTCTGCTGCCAACCCAGTCATCGGTTCAGCAACCTCGGGTGCAAGGTAGAACCTTCGCATTAAACCACCGAGAAGCAATGGCCTCGAATGCAGTGATGGAAGGTAAGATCTCCGTATCAGGACATATTGCTCATACATTATTTGACCCTGGAACTACTCATTCATTCGTATCTAGTGTTTTGCTTAATAAACTAAATCAAGAATCAAACCCCTAGGATTTCAGTTGGTTGTGTCCACACCTATAGGGGAGAATTTGATAGCTAGCACTAGTATATGAATTGTGATAATTGGAGAAATGAATACCTTTGTTGATCTGATTATGCTAGGCAAAATGGAGTTGATGCCATACTAGGCATGGATTGGTTGTCTCGCCAGTGGTGCTTATATGGATTGTAATAAAAAGAGGATTATCTTTAAAATGGAAGAGACTCCGGAGTTATATTTTGAAGGAGAGAAAGTAAATTATGATATACCTCACATATCAGCCATCAAAGCCACCAAGTTATTGAAGCAAGGGTGTCGAGGATTCTGGTTTCGGTGTTGGATACCGCCAGGACTGATGTAAATATTAAGACTATTCCATTGTGAATGAGTTTCCTGATGTGTGTTCCCGGAAGACTTACCAGGCCTGCCCCCAGATCGGGAAGTAGAATTTACAATAGATATAATACCGGTACTGCCCTAATTTCTAAGGCACCGTACCGTATGGCCCCTGCAGAAATGAAAGAACTTAAAACTCAATTGCAGGATTATTAGACAAAGGTTTCATTCGGCCAAGTATATCTCCCTGGGGAGCACCTGTCCTATTTGTAAAGAAGAAGGATGGGAGTATGAGACTATGTGTTGACTACCGGGAATTGAATAAGGCAACTATCAAGAATAGGTACCCTCTTCCTCGAATTGATGACTTATTTGATCAATTACAAGGGTCTTGTGTATTTTCTAAATAGATCTTAGATCGGGTATCATCAGTTGAAGGTCAAACCTGAAGACGTGTCCAAATCAGCTTTCCGAACAAGATACGGACACTTTGAATTTTAGTCATGCCTTTTGGACCCACTAACGCCCCGGCAGCATTTATGGATTTAATGAGTCGGATATTTCAACCATACCTAGACCAGTTTGTAGTAGTATTCATTGATGATATCCTGGTCTACTCAAAGAATATAGAGGATCACGAGAAACATCTAAAGTTGTTCTTCAAATCTTGAGAGAGAAGCAACTCTATGCAAAATTTAAGAAATGTGAATTTTGCTAGAGCAGGTAGGGTTTCTAGGCCATATAAATATCCAAAGAAGGGATATCAGTAGATCCGGTAAAGATCGAAGCAATCCGAGACTGCCTAGAACCACTAAATGTTACTGAAGGTCGAAGTTTCTTGGGATTAGCAGGGTACTACAGAAGATTTGTAGAAGGATTTTCTTTGATTATGGCACAATGACCCAATTAACTAGAAAGAATAAAAGTTTGCTTGGGAGAAGATCAAGATAGGAGTTTCCTGAAGGATAAAAGCTAGGCTGACATCTGCTCCTGTCTTAATTGTACCTTCGGGGACTGAAGGATTTGTCATTTTTTTAGTGATACATCAAAGCTGGGATTGGGATGTGTGTTAATGCAACATGAAAAAGTTATTGCCTATGCATCCCGACAATGAAGACCCATGAAAGAAATTACCCCACTCATGACTTAGAATTAGCCGTTGTGATCTTTGCTTTAAAGATCTGGCGACATTACTTGTATGGAGTGTCTTGTGAAGTTTTTACTGATCATAAGAGCTTAAAATACATCTTCACACAAAAGGAACTGAACATGAGGCAGAGGAGATGGTTAGAACTAATAAAGGATTATGATATTACTATTCAATACCACCCTGGAAAGGCCAATGTGGTGGCTGATGCTTTGAGCCGAAAATCAGGAGGGACCCTGGCCATCTTGATGACTCGACAAGCAAGAATATTAAGAGATCTAGAGGAAATGCAAATAGAAGTGCGAGTCATTGATTTTTCACATTCCGAGTATCAACTGAATCAAGTGAGTATCCAAATTAATCTATACGACAAGATCAAAGAGGCACAACAAGAAGATACTCAAATAAAGAAGGTTATGAAGAAAGTGCAAGGAGGAGAACTCAAAGAGTTTCAAATAGAAGGTGAGGTATTAAGGCTTGGACGCAAATTATGGGTGCCAGATGTAGAGGAGATCAAAGAAGAAATAATGAAGGAGGCTCATAGTACACCTTATACAGCTCATCCCGGAAGCGCAAAGACGTATCAAGATCTGCGTCATAACTTCTGGTGGGATGGAATGAAGGTGGACATTTCAAATTTTATCCACAAGTGTTTAGTCTGTCAACAAGTGAAGGCAGAACATAAGAAGCCCCCAAGTTTGTTAGTACCTTTATTTATTCCTGAATGGAAGATATGTTGAGAACTTGTGTAATGGATTTTGGGGGAAGTTGGGACAACTATTACCCTTAGTGGAGTTTGCTTATAATAATAGTTATCAATACACTATCGGTATGCCTCCATTTGAAGCATTGTATGGGAGGAGGTGTAGATCACCAATCTGTTGGGAGGAAGTTGGGGATAGAAGACTGTTTGGCCCCGATGTAATTCAAGAGGCTACGGAGAAAATCAAGCTAATCAAAGAAGGGATGAAAGCAGCCCGGAGCAGACAGAAAGCTTATGCAGACAATCGTCGTAGACCATTGGAGTTTGAGGTAGGGGATAGTGTTTCCTAAAAGTATCTCCTATGAAGGGAGTGAGACGCACCGGTGGTAAGAACAAGTTAGCCCCTAGATATGTGGGTCCGTTTGAAATATTGGATAAAATTGAACCGGTTGCTTATCGTTTGGCCCTACCCCCTGCCTTAGAAAGGATGCACAATGTATTTCATGTATCTCAGCTGAGGAAGTATGTGTCCGATACTGGTCATGTCATCTCCTATGAACCCCTGCATATGCTAGAAGACATGCCTACGCGGAAGAACCAGTACAAATTCTTGATCGCAAGGAGAAGCAATTGAGAAGCAAAAATATTTCCTGGTCAAGGTTTTATGGAGAAATCAAAACATAGAAGAAGCCACTTGGGAACTGGAAGAGGAAATAAGAAAGGCCTATCCACATTTATTCCAAGGTACGTTAAGTTTCGAGGACGAAACTTTCATAAGGAGGGTAGAATGTAACACTTGCCTCAATTAAAGTATTTCTTTTTCTTAAGCGTATAATACGTGTATGGAATAGACCCGTATTATACGGGTAATATACGGGTATGTATATACAAGTGTATACGTAAGTATTTATACGTCCATATATACAGGTATAAGAATTCCTTCCACCACAAGTTTCCTTTTCTTTCCACCAAATTCTCCAAGCTTCTCCAACCTTCCACCAAAATATCTCCACCTCATCCATCTCCATGGCTGGCATGATTGGCCAAGAGAAACACCTCACCCTCTCCATTTTGCAAATAACCCCCTCTCTTTTATATTTTTACGGGATGTTTGGGGGACACATGGCATGATCTTATGAAGGGACACATGGCATGTTCCTATGGAGGGACACATGGCACAATCCTATGGAGGGTTTGAAGCTATAAATAGAGGAGGATGAAGAGAATTCAACACTTTAATCAAAACTCTCTCTCTCTTCATAAACTCTCTCTCTCTCTCTTCATAAACTCTCTCTCTTCATAAACTCTCTCTCTCTTTGCCAACAACAACAACAAGGGCAGCAGCTACAATAGCTAGGAACAACCAAGATCAGCCCATACAAAGTGAGTAGAACATGCTAATCTTAACCATATGATGAGTAGGAAATGAAATAAGCATATGAGATATGCAAGTATTGACCCTATGTATATTTTGGGATCATGTGTTTTCAATTCCGCAATTACTTGATATTGTTGTTTACGAATTCATGTATTTCTACAGATCTTGCATATGGATATGGTATGATGATATTTGTGTATCGGAGGAAGGGACCGGGTGTGTTCGGAGGCGTAGAAGGGGAGAATATATGTGTATATATATTTGTATGTTTTGAAGGAAGGGACCGGGAGTGTTCCGGAGGCGTAGAAGGGGAGAATATATGTAAATATATTTGTATGTTTTGAAGGAAGGGACCGGGAGTGTTCCGGAGGCGTAGAAGGGAGATTTTGTTGTATGAATGTGTATATGGACATGATAGAAGTCCTATGATATAATCATGTATGATTCTTTAACATCAGATCTGGAATAACTTCTTAACAGGCTAATTCTAGGTGAGTTAGTCGACTAAGTCCGGAATTAGTCGACTATAGGTGTGATCCTGTAAGCAGATAACTGCTGGTATAGCAGGATTAGTCGACTACAAACAGACTGTAGTCGACTAATCCCAGAGACAGAAATTGACAATCTGTTTTTGACAGTTTTAGTCAACTAGGACCGACCTACCAGTCGACTAATATCTTGATTAGTCGACTATGACCGACTTACCAGTCGACTAATAAATTGTGTTAGTCGACTGTACCAAGAGGGTAGTCGACTATAAGTGATCTACAAAAAAGACACAACTTTTGACAGTTTTAGTCGACTATAAGAAATATTAAGTCGACTAGTACATGGGTTAGTCGACTATACCAGGAAGAGTAGTCGACTACAAGAGTCCCTGTTTGCCAGTGAAGAAGCAGGTACGTGTGAAGCAGAATTAGTCGACTATAACTTCAGAATTAGTCGACTTACAGTTAGTATTAGTCGACTATAGAGTGGCCTAGTCGACTAGTAAGGCATTGTTACTGTGTTCTGTTTTGGTCATGGTGAATTATGAGATCCTATAAAAAAAATAGTATATCGATACACATGTCAACCGGATAATTTAGCCATGTATGCCTACTTGCTAAGCACATTTAAATATTGTTTTACTCACTGAGCCGTCAAGCTCACTCTATTCTAACTCCACCTACAGGTTTGGACAAGGGCAAGGGACCCGCTTAAGGGCAATTGAGCGAGACAAGCGCCCCCAGAACCATTGTATTAGAAGTCACTTTTGTTATGTATATGATTGTGTATAACATGTGTACTTTTAGATGGGTATTACTTTTGAACTGTAATTCCTAAAGGACTTGATGTTAGACTCTTAATTGTATGAACATATGTTTTGATATGGAAATAAAGCCTGTGTCTTTATGGAGTATTGAACTATAGATGTTAGTATGATAAGTCTCGAGAAGATCATACATGTTACCTGATGTATATGTTGAAGTATTTTATACTAATGGGTCCCACGCTTGGATTATACGAGATGATTATGGAAAATTTTTAACTGGGACCGTTACAGGCCTAATGAGAAAAAAACTTATTTCTCTGCCACTTTACAAAGACATGCCGAATGAAAGCATGTCCTTTGATGTTGAAGGCGCGCTTTCTTTGAGCATATCCTCTGCAGGTTCTTCTCAACGCGGATCAGAATAAGAGCTTGATATAGACGATCCATTCTGAAAGTTTATCAACGAACTAAAATACTCTCAAAAAGAGGAAGAAAGTGAAGAGGACAGCGAGCCGATCGACGAAGAAGAAAATGAAGAAATAAATAATGTACAGGAAGACGAAGAGAATGAAGACGACGAATCTGCTTATGATGGTGATGACGATGAGGACTAGGATTTTCTACTCTTCTGATATTCACCTTATTTTTGTCTTCTTTTAAGTTTTTTTAATGCTCTTTTTTTTATAAGGTCTCTTTCTAACCATATTATGTTATAAATAAAAATTACTTTTATCTGAACAATGATTTTTCATATTTTTTAAATATATGTAAAGTATGTTTCTTCCATGCATCGCAGTAATCACAAGACTTCTGAGTGGTTTTCTTAATATTACTACAATGGTCGCGGACATAATATATTGCACACAAATATTGTTGTCATACGATAAAAAATATAATGATTTACTAAAGAAAAATGTAAGTCTTTTATTAAGAAGTTAACTATGGTCGCACTCTGTAAATCTAAATATATAGTTATTATTTTTGCATCTCAACTGCGACTATGGTCGCAGTACTCAGATAATAATTACTCTCAACTAATAGAGCTGTGATTATGATCGCAGTATATAATTAACTATATTTATACATTAAACTACAACTACGGTCGTAGTCCTGATAAAAATAGTTAATCGTTGTGCATTCAATCAAGTTAAAAACAGCGACCATGATCGCAGTCCGAAGTTAACTATATAAACAGCTGATAGTGCGATCATGATCGCAATCCTCTCAAATCAGTATATTTCACTGTATATCACAAATTTAAAAACTGCGACTATAGATGCAGTGTGTAACACAAATACAAAGTTCTTCTCATGAGTGAAAAAGAGACAAATAATCACAGTGAAAAACAAATATATAAAATTATAAGTAAACTGCGACTATAGTCGCAGTCTTTATTCACCGTTATTGCATTTAACATAGCAAAAAAATCATCCACAACTTGCTGTTGTTAAGCATTGCGACTATAGTCGCAGTCATTTTCGCATGCAATATGTAAAAATAATTTTGATTGTTTATATGTGGCATGCGAATAAGTAAATTGTGACTATGTTCACAATCAGTAAAATTCTTACATATCATATCATAAAATTCTGCAAAAAATTAATTTGTTTATATATATAAATTATGCACAAAAAATTGACATGTTTATGAGTTTCACATGATACAATCCTATATATAATTGTAGAATGCAATAAAGATCGCTTTTAAAACTATTGAGAAATTATTTTATTGACTACTAAGAGCTTAGACGAGGATTAGGATTTTCTGCTCTTCTCTTAGTTGTACATGATACAATCCTATATATAATTGTAGACTGCGACAAAGGTCACTTTTAAAACTATTGAGAAATTATTTTATTAACCACTAAGAGCTTAGTGGCATTCCTGAAATTCTTAATATCCGCCTATAAAAAAATTAATAAAGAAGTATTCAAAATTGTTTCGTGATTTGATGAAGTTGCACTTGAAGAGACCTGATTCATATTCAGTTGGTCGCAGTTATAAAGATAACTGTGACAATATTGACTAAGGTCAGAAATATAAAAATAATAATAAACTATACATATTCACTTTCTTTTACCGCCGAGGCATTTAGTAATTTCAGCTCTTTTAATAGGTGGGCCTTCCTTATTATTGTGGCTAATAATTTACTATGTCACCGCAAGCTGAGAGAGACTCTCAGCTGTCAGCTAATATATATATATATATATATATATATATATATATATATATATATATATATATATATATATATATATATATATATATATGGGCTTACTGTACCTCAGCCTGCGGGCTGAGAGAGTTTCTCAGCCTGCGGGACGTGGCTGAATATATGCCACACATCGGTCGCAGAGTGTGGGCGCCAAAAAAATCAAAAAAATCCCGCCTAAACAATCGTGAAACAAATTGACAAAAATACCCTTTTATATGACGACGGCGACTTCTAGCATTGAAAAGTAAAAAAATATTCCATGGTCGCATACTTAATACAGAATAAAGAATACCGGAGGAAACATGCTATCGTATAGCAATGCGACCTCCTTCAGTACTGCGACCAAAGTCGCAAACTTCTTTCTCATTACGATGGTGATGACGAGGATTAGAAGTTTAAAAAAATTGTATTTTGTTTTTTTAAAATATATATAAATCTGTTTTCTAAAGTTAATTGTGTGAATTACATTTTTTACTACTATGTCTTGGTTGAAAATGCTGTACAATTGTTACAAACCTTCATTTTAAATATTTTACGCTAAACGAATATACTGCGACCATGGACGCAGTTAATAATTATATTACTTCACCCTTATAAATTTTTAAAATGAAAGGTTGCGACATTGGTTGCAGTTGCTGGACGCAGACTTAATAAATACACTGCGACCTTGGTCGCAGTTGCTGGACTTTAGTCTTAATCAACAACAACACTGCTACGTTGGTCGCAGTTTCTGACCGTAGTCTTAATAAAGTAAACGACCGTAGTCTTAATAAAATAAACTGCGACCTTGATCGCAGTTGTTGGTGTTTAGTCTTAATAAAATACACAGCGACCTTGGTCGCAGTTGCTGATCTTTACTCTTAATCAACAACATCACTGCGACCTTGGTCGCAGTTAGTGGTCTTTATAAATAATCAACAACAACACTGCGACATTGGTCGCAGTTGATGGCCGCGGTCTTAAAAAAATAATCTGCAATCTTGGTCGCTATTGCTGGTCTTTAGTCTTAATCAACAACAACACTGCGACGAGGTCAACAACAACACTGCGACGAGGTGACACGTCACCGCAGCAGTTGCTTAGTCGCAGACTTTGGTCACAGTGTCGACCCTGGTCGCAGTAGTTACTGTTTGCAATGTATCTTATGCGACCTTGGTCGCAGTGTCATCTATGGTCATAGTTGTTTTGTTTGCAATGCATGGCTGCGAAAAAGTTCGTAGTTTATTAAAAAAACAAATATGCTTTTTATTTATGTCCAGGCATTTATCTCCAGGCATGTGCAAATGATACAAAACGATCTCTTATACAATAAGATTGAGTGTTACAAATATAGCAGTACAAAAGAAGACTAAACATCAAAAAAATCCCTTGTTGACTAAGAGCAATCTTCTTCTTGAGGTCTGGTGGCAGCAGAATCAATAAGACTGAGTGTTACAAAGAAGACCAAACATCAAAGTAGCTAAGAAGACAAAACATCAAAAGAGCCAAGAAGAGCCCTTGTTGACTAAGAGCAATCTTCTCCTTGAGGTCTGGTGGCAGCAGAATCCTCCGATTCCAACTGACCCTCCAAAGTGCCGGGATACGATCTTTCGTTGATGAACATCTCTTCACCAGAAGGTTATCCAGTGAGCATGGAGTTTCCTCGATGTCACTTCTGGGGTAAGAGAGGAGGTTTTGAGACCTCACAGGGAATGCTACCCACCACTATATCCACCACATCCCCCGCCGCCATACCCACTCTGACCATCCGTTATCAGCAAGCTTGACTGGCGCATCAAGTCAGAGCAGATCTCGGTGAGGCTTAAGTCCTCGTCAGGGATCATGACTTCTTCCCTTGTGAACGACGAGGACCATGACTTCTTCCCTTGTGGACGATGAGGTCTATGACTTCTTCCCTTGTGGACGAACATCGATCAAGTTCGTCCATAGGGTCATCTTCATCCATGGAGGCAGGCCCCTGTTAGAGACTCTGAAGAAGGCGGAAATTCTCAGAGCAATTGCTCTCGAAAGAAAACAGTCTAATTATGGGCTGTTAAAGGGAGAGGGTGAGCCCTATTTATAGGCAGCCCATAATAACCATAATTAATGGTTCATTAATCAGAATCGTCGGCATTAATGGTCTCCAACCGCCAGCGCCGGTTTGGCATTAAAAGACATTAACGCCGGTTTGGCATTAAAAGACATTAACGCCTAAACCCAATGAAGAACCGACGCGTAGACAACCGCTTCGGGAAACAACGAATGGTGCGGGGTTCGTCAACATAGAGTTGACGTTAAAAGATCTCATAAAATCTTTATGACAGGTCGCGTCTCACGGACTGACTCCAAGTCGCATCAGACAACAGACAACTTTTCATTTTTCATTTAGATTCAAAAAATGACTTAATCCAAAAAACAACACTTAATAAAATAACACTTACTTAACGTACTGCGACCAAAGTCGCAGTCCATGTAATGCAACCCTAGATTGCAGTTACTGGCCATCTTTATCAATAACAACACTGCGACCTTGGTCGCATTTAACCATGTACACTGCGACCAAAGACTTTGACTAAGGTCGCAGTTTTAAATGTACAATGCGACCAAAGACTCTGACTACATTATATACAAAAAAAAATAATTACTTAACGTACTGTGACCAAAGTCGCAGTCCATGTAATGCAACCCTAGATTGCAGTTGCTGGCCATCTTTATCAATAACAACACTGCGACCTTGGTCGCATTTAACCATGTACACTGCGACCAAAAACTTTGACTAAGGTCGCAGTTAAAATGTACAATGCGACCAAAGACTCTGACTACATTATATACAAAAAAATTAAACTATAAACTAGAATTTTATCGCAGGCTGAAAAAATTGATCTGAAAAGATTTTATATTTTCAAAAAAAATTTATCACAGGCTGAAAAGGAGGTAAAGAAATAGGGCGAAAAGTAATTTATATCCTATAAAGAGCGGCAAAAATAAAAGGGGGGAAAAATAATAATAAACAATAAGGAAAAGTTATCATAAGGGGTATTTGGTAATTTAACTTCTACCTAAAAGGGGCCGCAAGTCAGTGAGGTGACAAATTGAGCCACGTCACCGCAGGCTGAGATAGTACTCTCAGCCCGCGGGCTGATATACATTTTCTCTCTCTCTCTCTCTCTTTCTCTATATATATATATATATATATATATAGAGGGGGGGGAGGGACTTGTGTCCTTCCAAAAGTATTTGAGCACACATCCTTTCCACTCAAATTCAACCCTCCGACATTCGAAGACAAGATTCATTCCGTTAAATTTGATCTATATTATTTCAAGTATTTATATACCAAAAATCAAGTGTTTTTAATACTTTTTGCCCATCCATCAAGCGACGCAAAATGGACGGCCGAAAGTAGTGAGTTAGTTAGATCTATGTCTTTAGACATACAAATTCTGAATCCGGCCATTTTATTATGATCTAAAATTTAAAAACCCCTACAAACTAATTTTTGTTAGGCTTCAAATGTTCTACACCGTTAAACTAACCAACTCACTATTTAGGCCGTCTATTTTTCACTTACTTGATGGATGGGCAAAAAATATTCAAAACACTTGATTTTTAGTTCATAAATACTTGTAATAATATAGATCAATTTCAACAGAGTGGATCTTTTATTTGAATGTCGAAGTATTGAATTTGACTGGGAAGGATCCGGGCTCAAATTCTTATATATAGAGAGAGAGAGAGACTTGTGTCCTTCGAAAAGGATTTAAGGTCGAATCCTTCTCACTCAAATACCAACATCCAACATTCGAATACAAGACTTCGTTGAAGTTGAGCTATATTATTTCAAGTATCTATAAACGAAATATCAAGTGTTTTAAATACTTTTTGCCCATGCATCAAGTAAGGAAAAAACGGACGGCCTAAATAGTGAGTTGGTTAGTTTAACGGTGTAGAATATTTGAAATCTAAAAATAATTAGTTTGTAGGAGTTTTTAAATGTTTAAATCATAATCAAATGGCCGGATCGAGAATTTGTATGTGTAAAGACATAGATCTAACCAACTCATTATTTTCGACCGTCTATTTTGCACTGCTTGATGGATGGGCAAAAAGTATTCAAGACACTTAATTTTTGGTTTATAAATACTTAAAATAATATAGATCAACTTCAACAGAGTAGATCTTGTATTTGAATGTCGGAGGGTTGTATTTGAGTGGGAAGGATTCGAGCTCAAATCTTTTGGAAGAACACAAGTATGTGTGTGTGAGTAATAACCCAGTGAAAAAGCAAGTTTAGGTGAGAAGATGAGAAAGAGGCATTGGAACCATCGGATTAGTTTCTGGGTGGTTGAGATTAGATTTGGATGAAATAAAACTAAAACCTAAAAACTAAATTAATCAACCCATAACTAGCTTAATCAACTCAAAAACTAATCTCAACCACCCAAAAGATAATCTGACGACTCATGTGATCCCTTCTCATCTTCTCACCTAAGCTAACTTTCTCACCGGATCACCAATATATATATATATATATATATATATATATATATATATATATATATATATATATATATATATATATATATATATTCTTCATTCGACAGTCGAATCTGGAACTTCCGAGTGTTAAGCTAACAAGTTTTCACCCAACTGTGAAAATATTTGATACAATTTCTTATTAAAAGTATAATCTATTTTGGCCTCCTTGATCCTTGCCATCTTTGCCTTGTTCAGTACTTTTTTTCCGTCCAGACATCCACCATGGTTTGAGTTATACGAGTCATGCATGGATGTTTCTGGAATTAGATGCAGATTCATAGTAGACTAAAATAAAGCAATCCATAATTGGCTTCCTTAATTGGTTACTAGCTGTATATATGGTCAAGACTCAAAGAGAGAGAAGGCAACATACACCGCGTACATATACTTTGTCAGTTCTAATCCAACACAACAATATTATTAAATATCTCAATGGAATGGAATTAGATACCCAGTTTGCTGCTTGCTTTAGAGTATATCTGTTAATTAATTGATCTCAGTTGAGTGAGGAATATATGCACCCTCACGCAGACAAGACAGGAGAGGACAAAAACTCGTCTACATGGATAAAAGTTGTGATTTTTAATTGAACCTTAGAGCTCCCAAATTCTTGGTCTGTGTCCAAGCCGTAGAATTACTTGGTTCCTTTTTGACCAATTAAAGCCCACAGGTTTAGATTTGGCCTTCAATCAACAATTTAATTTGATCGAATCCCAACATCTCAGAATGAATGTGCGTGCGTGCGTGTGAGAGAGAGAGAGAGAGAGAGAGAGAGAGCACTTGCGTGTGTCGCCTTGAATAGTCAGTGAGCTGCGGAGAGCTAGAAGCCCCTTGTTTTAGTATCAGTCAACCCTAGGGCTGTTTGTTTCGCGTAAAACTCCGTAATTCGTAAATGACTTACTATCCAGTTACAACTACGGCGTTTGTTTGGACCGTAATTCGTAAAAGACTTACGTAACTCAACTAATACTCACTTGCAACCCAGTTACCACTCACTTACAGCCCAGTTATAGTTAATTTTGTGGCCATACAAATTTGTATTATTTTTTTATATTAATATTAAAAAATTTTAATATTTAACTTTTTTTAATATTTATTTACAGTATTAAAACTTTTAAAATCACCAAATAGTTAATTTTGTGGTCAACTTTTTCACTTACGACTTATACATTACGACAACCAAACAACGTATACACTTTCTCACTTTACAATTTTATATTACCAACCAAACACCGTAAAATTTATATACATGTAACTCATTTACAATTATAAAAGACTTTACCAATTACAACTACGAATTACGGCCAGTTACGACAACCAAACATACCACTACGTCAGTGGACAGAAAATTACAAGTACATGCATGCATCCATGAATATTATGAGACCGCCACCTCAGACTGAGACTGTGTCAAGATAGAGGTGTGTGTGTGTGCATTCATACGCATGCACGACGTGGATTTTCATTATGTGGGGTCTTGAAAGGCGACTTGATCTAAAGCTAAGCTCCTAGACAAAAAACACGACGTAAGAGATGTGGTAATGATTATAATTTTATCCACTGCATAAGCAGCAGGAGTATATTACATTTATATCTTTTAGAAGTGTGGGACGAGTTGTTTGAATGTTCTTATTTACGGCCCTAAATAGGTTGGCTGTAATCTGGAACTTGCAGGAGCTAAAATTAGATTTTTTTTTTTTTTTTTTTAACTAGTCGGAATTCGTTGGTGTTAGAGGTATCAATGACAATACGTAACTCTTGTGAAATATGTGATTTATGTGAAAGAAACCTCTCATGAAATCAATCAGATCCTAAAATCTCTCCATGATTATAGGAACACATGGATTTCATGGGACTCATGCAGCATGTGTTTCTCGTTCTCTATCTCAATCAATGTTTTTTTATTGTTTCTCCTAAATCAGTGTGAACGTGTGACCGGTGTGTGTACAACCAAGAATCATAATAAGTGGTATCTTGTCATTACACAAATAAGTGTTCTTCTTCTTCTTCTTTTATCTTGATATCAGAGCAACACTTGTACGATGTCGAATATTTCCTCTTCATCTTCCCTCACCTCCATCTAAACACTTGCATCCATGGTTATTCCCAATCCCAAGATCACCCACTTTTTAAATGTCAAACTCAATAAGGAAAATTATCTACTGTGGCGTTCCCAGTTTCTTCTTCTTAAACTCCACGATCTCGAAGGCCTCGTCGACGGAACCTCTCCGTGTCCGGTCCGATTCCTTCTTTCTACTTAGAAGGATGCTCAGCCCACTATCAATCTGGAATACACTTGCTGGATCAAGTTTGATCAGATACTCTTATGCTAGCTTATCTCCTCGATCACTAGGGATGTTCTTACTCATGTCGTCGGCCTCACCACATCTCGTAATGTATGGTGCTCTCTGGAAAGAATCTTTGGGTCACCCTCTAGAGTTAGAGTGCAGCAACTCAAATACTGTTGGAATTGAAGAATATAAAGGGAATCTTCAAGTTGAATTATGGCGAGATCCGTTGATCAAATCAACCGGATGATGGTTGGAGTGTATTCTCCTTCCATTTGTGATGAACGTGGTATATTCACATGTTCAATTCCGACTTCGAATGAATGAGATATTCAAGTCCAAAGATTGCCTAATTCAAAGCCAAATGGGACTAAAGGTTGCTATAAGCATTTAGTCCCACATTGGCCGTGGGATGGAAGCTTGTGTAGTATAAATAGAGAAAATTGAGAACAAAGGGTGTGCCCTTTGGGTACTTGGAGTTTTCGCGCGCGAAAAGGAGGGAACTATGCACGTACATACGTGCGCGCACGCGCGCCGGCGCCGGTGCCGGTGCCGGGTCGGGCACGGGCACGGGCTCGGGTCCGGGTCTGGGTCTGGGTCTACTGGACTCGGGTTCAGATCTGAGTCTGAGTTCCCTACCTGGCCTGGTTCTTTTTGAACCAAGGTCCCGCTCCTATTGCAAACCTGTTGAATTGCCAACAGTTGCGCACCTGTTGGACTGCCAAAGGTTACACACATGTTGAACAACCAAAGGTTGCAAAACAGTCCGCTCCGTGTCAACGGTTGCGACTGTTGGACTGCCAACAGACACGGCTGGACCAAAGGTTGCAGCTTTTGGTTTGGGTTCAAACCTGTTGGCCTACTCCTGGAAAAACTATATAAAGCCCTCCTGGTTCTCAATTAAAAACACACCAACAGAGAATTAACTCTCTATCTCTCTCTCTCTATTTAAAGTTCTGAACTGTTCTTCCAACGTTCTGAACTGCGCTTCCAGCCTGAAGTGGGAATCCGCGATTTCCAGCGTAAAGTGGGAATCCGAAGCGACTTCCTAAAGGAGATTCTGCCAAATTCTTCAACCTTCCTACATCCTTAACAGTGGGTGTTCCTCCAAAAGAGTAAGACAAATATTCATTTCAAATTTGTCATTATACCGCTGCTTTGCTAATCCTGTGTAGGTACTGGTTGACTACGGTTCGACCGTACGGTGATTTGGTAGTGCTATCCAAATACCGTGAAGAAGTGTTGTATCTTGGGAGACCAGCGTCCATTATCCCGTTAGCACCGGTGCGGGGGACGTAATTGTCTTAAGGAGATTCGCTCTAAGCGTACCTCACTTCAAATACTGTATAAGTGGATTAAGTCCTTTATACAGGGGTTATACTTTACAGTATATCGAGACTGACTTGGATTCAGTCTAATTGGTGCTTAAACCAAGGAAGGAAATTGAAAGGTGGTTCTTAAATTAAGGAACGTTCTATTGAACGGAAAACCCCCCACCTGATATTTGCCGACCTGGCCAATTAGATTGTTAATATCTCAGTGATCTTGATTAGTTGTCAGATTGATTCTTGTTAAGCAGGATACCCAACAATCTTAAGACAATTAACGTTTCTTACTTCTGTTCTGCTTGAACTTGCAGAAGATGTCTGAGACTAATCAAGATAGCTCAAGTAAGGCACCAAACATGCAAGCTTTGATGCCAACTCCACTTCCTAACCCGAAGCCGGAGAAGCCAGGAAAATTTGATGGCACAGAATTCAAGAGGTGGCAACAGAAGATGATCTTCTACTTGACCACTCTTCATCTGGCCAGATTCCTGCAAGAAGATCCACCAGAGCCTGCAACTGATGCATGGACTCAATGTGACTTCCTTTGCCGAAATTATATTTTAAATGGACTGGATGACTCTCTTTACAATGTCTACAGTCCTATAACAACGGCAAAGAAGTTATGGGCCAGTCTTGACAAGAAGTACAAGACTGAAGATGCTGGTACCAAGAAGTTCGTCGTAGGACGATTTCTGGAGTACAAAATGGTGGACAGCAAGACTGTAATCAGTCAGGTGCAAGAGTTCCAACTTATCTTGCACGAGATAGAAGCTGAAGGTATGATCCTACCTGAAACCTTTCAGGTTGCTACTATCGTGGAGAAACTCCCACCTGCGTGGAGAGATTTCAAGAACTACCTTAAGCACAAGCGAAAGGAGTTGAAGTTGGAGGATCTCATTGTGAGGCTTCGAATCGAGGAGGACAATAGAAAGTCCGAGAAAAAGAGCAGTAAGAACTCCTACGAAGCAAAAGCCAATGTGATCGAGGACTCAAAGGGGAAAGCGTCTTCTTCCAAAAGCTTGAAGAGGAAGAAGCCTTCCCAGGGGTACAAAGGCAAGGCTCAAGACGGCAAAAACATGCGCTTCAAAGGGACCTGTTACATCTGCAACAAAGAAGGTCACAAAGCAAATGAATGTCGCAGCCGTCTTAAGAAGAATAAGAAGAGCCACCCACAGGCGAACATGACCAACCATGAATCACCAAGTCTTTCAGCTGTGGTGTCAGAAGTAAACCTGACAACCAACAACAAGGATTGGTAGGTAGACACTGGAGCTACCCGGCACATCTGCTCGGAGAAATTGTTATTCTCAGAATATCAAAGGCTAGAGCAAGATGAGCAGCTATTCATGGGTAATTCAGCTTCCTCAAAGGTTGAAGGAAAGGGCAAGGTCATCCTGAAGTGGACATCGGGGAAAGAGCTTACTCTTAACGATGTCCTTCATGTTCCAGACATCCGCAAGAATTTGATCTCCGGATCAATACTTAGTAAGAAAGGATTTAGAATTGTATTTGAATCCGACAAATTTGTACTTACTAAGGGAGGGATGTATGTGGGAAAGGGCTATCTTGTTGATGGACTTTTTAAAGCCAATGTTGCAGTGGTTGATAAAAAGTCCGTGTATTTGTGCCCGAAGCTAATAAATAAAGGAAATTCTTCTGTTTATTTGCTTGAGTCTCCTAATTTATGGCATGCTAGATTAGGGCATGTAAATTACAAGTCTTTGAAGAACTTGTCTAATCTGGGATACATTCTTAAACTCAACTTGGAAGAAATTCGCAAGTGTGAGGTTTGTGTTGAGGCCAAGTTGGCTAAAAATTCATTTCACTCAATAGATCGAAATACAGAACCTTTAGGGTTAATTCATAGCGATCTATGTGACTTGAAGTTTATGCCAACTAGAGGCGGTAAAAAGTATTTCATTACTTTTATTGATGACTGTACAAGATACTGTTATGTGTATCTTTTAAACAGTAAAGATGAGGCAATAAATATGTTTATAACATATAAGGCCGAAGTTGAGAATCAACTCAACAAGAAAATCAAGATTCTAAAATCCGATAGAGGCGGAGAATATGAATCAAATGATTTTAGTGAGTTATGTGCTAGTTTTGGTATAATACATCAAACTACAGCACCATACACTCCTCAGCAAAATGGAATTGCTGAACGGAAGAACAGAACTTTGAAGGAGATGGTTAATTCCATGCTCGTAAGTTCTGGAGCTCCGCAGAACTTGTGGGGGGTAGCTCTATTAACTGCAAATCATATTCTAAATAGAGTACCCCACAAGAAACTTGGTCTAATACCATTCGAGTTATGGCATGGAAGGACACCTTCCTACCATTACCTCAAAATGTGGGGGTGCCTTGCAAAGGTGCTGGCACCATTACCTAAAAAGACTAAGTTGGGAGCAAAAACTATGGACTGCATATTCATAGGCTATGCCTTGAATAGTAGTGCCTACAGATTTCTGGTTCATAAATCAGAAATACCAGATATTCATGTAAATATGATTATCGAATCTCGAGATGCTGTGTTCTTTGAAGACATCTTTCCGTACAAACGGGAAGCAGATAAGACTTCTAGGAAAAGAACACACGAGATGACGTTCAGGGACGAAAGCCCCGAGGAACCAATTGTAAATGCGGAAATTGAACCAAGAAGAAGTCAGAGATCTAGAATCTCAAAATCTTTTGGTCCAGATTTCATAGCATACGCTATTGAGAGCGAGCCTCAAACATTTAAAGAGGCTATGTCAATCCCAGAAGCACAAATGTGGAAAGAAGCTATAAATAGCGAAATAGAATGCATACTAAGTAATCATACTTGGGAATTGGTAAACTTGCCTCCTGGAAGTAAACCAATTGGGTGTAAGTGGATTTTCAAACGAAAATTAAAACCCGATGGATCTATCGATAAGTACAAGGCTAGATTAGTAGCCAAGGGTTATCGACAAAAAGAAGGACTTGACTACTTCGATACTTATTCACCAGTAACAAGAATAACGTCCATACGGATGTTGATTGCGATTGCAGTATTGCACAACTTAGATATCCATCAAATGGATGTCAAGACTGCATTCTTAAATGGTGAATTAAGTGAAGAGATATATATGGAGCAACCTGAAGGATTTAAAGTCAAGGGCCAAGAACACAAGGTGTGTAAATTGGTAAAATCCTTATACGGTTTAAAACAGGCTCCAAAACAATGGCATGAGAAATTTGATAGTGTTATGATCAAAGATGGATTCACTATCAATGAATGCGATAAGTGTGTTTACACGAAAACAGTTGGAGATGCATGTATCATTGTTTGTCTTTATGTAGACGACATGTTGATACTTGGGACTAATATTGAGATTATTAAGTCCACTAAAAGAATGTTATCCAACAGTTTTGACATGAAGGATCTGGGGGTTGCTGATGTAATTTTAGAAATTAAAATTACTAGAACACCAGATGGAATCAGTCTATCTCAATCTCACTACGTGGATAAGATGATAGAAAGATTCAAGGATCATGGGATAAAGGAGAATACAAATCCTTTTCTCCCACACTTCCACCTTCATAAGAATACAGGAACTGGAATACGCCAGTTGGAGTATTCGCAGATTATCGGAAGTCTAATGTATTTGATGAATTGCACTAGACCCGATATTGCTTACGCTGTAAGCAAGTTAAGTAGACACACTAGTAATCCTAGTGATCTACATTGGACCGCTCTACTACGAGTATTGGGTTACGTATCACATACCAAGGAATATGCCTTGAGATATGGACAGTATCCACCTGTACTGGAAGGATACAGTGATGCTAATTGGATTGCAGATTCTGAGGAATCAAAATCAACTAGCGGATACGTATTTACTCTAGCAGGAGCAGCGGTATCATGGAAATCTTCTAAGCAAACATGTATTGCCCGTTCCACTATGGAATCGGAATTCATAGCCTTAGATAAGGCTGGAGAAGAAGCAGAATGGCTTCGACAATTCTTAGAAGATATACCGTTATGGCAAAAGCCAGTGCCCGCTATATGTATACACTGCGACAATCAAGCAGCTATATCTAGGGCAAAAAATGTGATATACAACGGTAAGTCTAGACATATTCGTCGTAGACATAATACCGTGAAGCAGTTGCTCTCAAATGAAATTATCTTTATTGACTTTGTATCGTCAAAGGATAATTTAGCGGATCCGCTTACTAAAGGTTTAAGTGGAGAGCGTATAAACTGCGCATAGAGGGGAATGGGTCTAAAAGCCTAACCTTACCGAGTCAGCTTAATGGAAACCTCACTTAGCGACTGGAGATCCCACGGACTAAGTTCAAGAGGAAAAACTAGTTATGATTGACTCAGCCAGTAAGCACTTGGGAGCTTGACTCCAATCCATTCCTAAGGTGCACATAAGTGCTTTTCTACAAGTGGACTAAAGGATAAGCTTAAATGCTTTTAATGATGCCTATATCTTGTTACTAAACAAGTGGAGTAGAGTAGACTACTCTTAATAGGTCGATCACCTATGTGAGTATAGAGTTGGCTCGGCTCTTTGGGAATCTCTATGGAGGCTGTTATTCCCTAAAGATACTCTCTGAAGCCAAGAATGTCCAGGGCCAAAACGGACACAACTGAGAACCAAAGTTGATTTGGAAAGTCACTGTGTGAAGCTTGTTGACTTAGCTTACACTAACGGCTAACAGTTCAAGACCTACTTCACTGATTAGCCAGTAAGTCCGATAAAGCTTTCGCTATGGAAGGTTCAAGACCTAGTTCACCTATCCTTATGCAGTTTCTTTTCTAAAGTACCTTACACAATAGAGTCAGTCTCTTTGTGTGTCATTTCCTTGAATCTCCATTCATTGTGGGGGATTGTTGGAATTGAAGAATATAAAGGGAATCTTTAAGTTGAATTATGGCGAGATCCGTTGATCAAATCAACCGGATGATGGTTGGAGTGTATTCTCCTTCCATTTGTGATGAACGTGGTATATTCACATGTTCAATTCCGACTTCGAATGAATGAGATATTCAAGTCCAAAGATTGCCTAATTCAAAGCCAAATGGGACTAAAGGTTGCTACAAGCATTTAGTCCCACATTGGCCGTGGGATGGAAGCTTGTGTAGTATAAATAGAGAAAATTGAGAACAAAGGGTGTGCCCTTTGGGTACTTGGAGTTTTCGCGCGCGAAAAGGAGGGAACTATGCACGTACATACGTGTGCGCACGCGCGCCGGTGCCGGTGCCGGGTCGGGCACGGGCACGGGCACGGGTCCGGGTCTGGGTCTGGGTCTGGGTCTACTGGACTCGGGTTCAGATCTGAGTCTAAGTTCCCTACCTGGCCTGGTTCTTTTTAAACCAAGGTCCCGCTCCTGTTGCAAACCTGTTGGATTGCCAACAGTTGCGCACCTGTTGGACTGCCAAAGGTTACGCACATGTTGAACAACCAAAGGTTGCAAAACAGTCCGCTCCGCGTCAACGGTTGCGACTGTTGGACTGCCAACAGACACGGCTGGACCAAAGGTTGCAGCTTTTGGTTTGGGTTCAAACCTGTTGGCCTACTCCTGGAAAACTATATAAAGCCCTCCTGGTTCTCAATTAAAAACACACCAACAGAGAATTAACTCTCTATCTCTCTCTCTCTCTCTATTTAAAGTTCTGAACTGTTCTTCCAACGTTCTGAACTGCGCTTCCAGCCTGAAGTGGGAATCCGCGATTTCCAGCGTAAAGTGGGAATCCGAAGCGACTTCCTAAAGGAGATTCCGCCAAATTCTTTAACCTTCCTACATCCTTAACAGTGGGTGTTCCTCCAAAAGAGTAAGACAAATATTCATTTGAAATTTGTCATTATACCGCTGCTTTGCTAATCCTGTGTAGGTACTGGTTGACTACGGTTCGACCGTACGGTGATTTGGTAGTGCTATCCAAATACCGTGAAGAAGTGTTGTATCTTGGGAGACCAGCGTCCATTATCCCGTTAGCACCGGTGCGGGGGACGTAATTGTCTTAAGGAGATTCGCTCTAAGCGTACCTCACTTCAAATACTGTATAAGTGGATTAAGTCCTTTATACAGGGGATATACTTTACAGTATATCGAGACTGACTTGGATTCAGTCTAATTGGTGCTTAAACCAAGGAAGGAAATTGAAAGGTGGTTCTTAAATTAAGGAACGTTCTATTGAACGGAAAACCTCCCACCTGATATTTGCCGACCTGGCCAATTAGATTGTTAATATCTCAGTGATCTTGATTAGTTGTCAGATTGATTCTTGTTAAGCAGGATACCCAACAAATACCAGCTGCACACTGCCAAGATGGACACCTCTTCTATATCAGAGTACGTCCAGTCTGTCAAGTCCATCGTGGACAACCTAGCGACAGTGGAAATCCAGTTGCCGACTCCAACCTTGTCTCTACGTTACTTAGTGGTCTATCTCTCGAATATGACTTGTTCGTCACCTCCGTCAACACACGAGTCGACCCTGTACTGTCAGAAGAACTCATCAGCCTCATACTTAGCCAGGAGATTTATTGTAGGCGTGCTATCACTTCACCAGACTCCACAACCCTCATCCCCCATTCTGCTGCTCATACTACATCCCGCATTTCAAACTACCATTCAGCTCCATCTTCTTTACGTTGTCGTGGACGTGGCCGAGGTAGGGAGCGCGATCGTGGTCGTAGACGTTCCTTCCCACCACCACATCAGTCCGTTAGTGGCCAACCTCAATGCCAGATCTGCAATCGTTTTGGCTATTATGCTAACCAGTGCTATAATCGTTATGATGATTCGGCTAGCCCAACTACTCTTCTCCACTCTCATGAGAATAGTCTAGTCGATCACAACTGGTATATTGACTTCGGAGCCACTCATCACCAAACGGCTGACATGGTAAATCTAATGGTTCACTCAGAATATCAAGGACCCGACAGAGTTCTCATGGGTAGCGGGACATGTTTGCCTATCTGATCTACTGGTGCTTCTTTATTGTCTTCTCCTATTTCTTTTTTTGTCTTGAAAAATATTTTACATGTTCTTGATATCACCAAAAATCTTAAAGTCCTTCTTGAATTTCACCCTGACTCTTGTTTTGTCAAAGATCTCTCCATCCGGAAAACTCTACTGTAGGGACAACTTAAGGATGACATGTATGTCTTCTCCCTGGGGAACCCTAAATTGCCTCTCCCTAAGCTTTTCTCAGTGAGCGTTCATCTTCCTCCGTCTAGCATGAGCGCCTAGGTTATCCCTCCACTAGAGTTGTCTCCAGTGTTTTATCTCAGTATCGGCTTCCTTTCTTCACTGACTATGCTGGTACCCCTCTCTGCATCCCCTGTCAGTAGGAAAAACTCATTGTCTCCTTTTTTCGCCATCTTTCACGATTGCTAATGCTTCTTGAGAACTTATTCACTCCGATCGATGGGGTCCGTCTCTTGTGTCCGCTGTAAGTGGGCATCGCTATTATATTAGCTTTGTAGATCACTACAGTAAGTATGTTTGGATTTATCCTTTAATTAATAAATGTGATGCTTTCTCCATTTTTCTTGAGTTCAAAGTTCAAGTGGAAAAATTTCTTGGGCGTTCCATTAAAGCACTGCAAACTGATAGCGGTGGCGAGTTCATCAAATTCAAATCTTACTTGTCTTCTTAGGATATTGCTCATCACTTATCCTGTCTACACACTAGTGCTCAAAATGGCACCACAGAAAAAAGAACCGCCACCTTGTCGAGACCAGCCTCACTCTTATGGCCCGGTCAAATGTTTGATTCCATTACTGGCCTTATGCTTACCCAACCGACTCATTTCTCATCAATAGAATGCCCACCTCTGTTCTCCATAATTTATCTCCCTACCAAAAATTATTTCATAAAGCACCTGACTACTTTTCCATATGTATGTTTGGTTGTACTTGCTACTCTCACCTGTGTCTATACCAAACTCATAAGTTTGATTTTAGGTCTAGTTAAGGTGTCTTCTTAGGTTACTTGGCTTCGCATAAAGCTTATCAACGTTTGCATGTCCTCTCTGGTCGTATTTACATCTCCGGGATGTTGCGTTCGACGAATCTTCCTTTCCAGCCTCTTCTGTCCTCTCTTTCTCCACCTACTCCCAAGCCCTCACCACAGATCCCCATCTCCACGTCTCTGTTACCTTCCATTGTTCCAGTTCCTTCTTCTCATACGTGCCCCACCATTGACTCTTCTCCTCCACTACCACCTCTATCACATACTCCTCTCCACCACCTCCACCCGCCGATGAGTCTTTCTCATCGTCCTCATCCTTGGGCTCTCTCAGCCCTCCTCCTATCAGAACTCACCATATGGTCACCAGAACACAGGATAATACCAGAATATCAAAGGTCTGGTTAGCCACCTGGTATCCCATGCCTACCTGTCTCATGGCCGACTTGGCCACCGCTCCTATCGAACCCACATGTTTCAAGCAAGCTTCTAAAGATCCCAAGTGGTGCCAGTCAATGGACACTGAGATAAATCTTCTTCTTTATCTGTGAACTCATTGAATATAGATCAGAGAGAGAAGCATCTGTTTACGTGCACTTAGAATGTAGGAGCGCGAGATCGCGAGAGGACCCGGTTCGGAGTGTTTAGCTGTCAGAGTGTAAAACTGTGTGAGTCTTTTGAAGCAACTTAGTCTTAGGAAAGTCCAGAGTTATTGTCTCTTTCGAAGTATTATCTCCGTGAAGTCTCCGGAGTATTATCTCCATGAAGTCTCCGGAGTTGTCTCTCCTGGAGTGTTCTCTCCGTGAAGTCTCTAAACTATAGTCTCCGAGTAGTCTCCAACCGTTGTTGACACCTCTGGGGTCTTGGACGCCTCGGGGGTCCAGGATGACTCTGAAGTCCTGGAGACCTTGACGCCTCCAAAATCCTGGGAAGGTTCTGGCATTGACAGAGTTGGTTGAATGAACCGATTCTGCTCTGTTATAGATGCTTCTCTCCTCTGATCTATAATTAGAGATTGAGAACAAGAGAGAATAGTGCAACAATTGAGACGATGTCACAAACTTGTATTCCTCTTGTGAAACTCTATTGATTTTCAATATACCTTCTCTTCTGTCTCAGGGAAGTAGGCAAGCTTGTCGAACCTCGCAATATGGTGTCTCCTCTCGTTGTTCTTTGTTTGTGTTGTGCTTGATCGGTTCTTTGGCAGCCTCTTGGCACCAACGGAACTCCTGTGCAATTTGTGATATTTCAGCTATAATTCTCATCAGTCCCCCGCAAGAGGCTTGTGGTAGGGTTATTGAGTACCACTCTCCATAGCAAGTCACACGTTCTAGCCTCCCGCGCGTGACATTTGGGATTCGGTTCATGTGTGTGAGCCACACACACATACAATAAAAGGATCAATCCCGCGTTGACACATGGATTGAAACTCTTATAATTTCTTATGATATATGTGTGAGGCCCACACACATAACATATTATAAGAGAATTAATACACGTGTCAACGAATGATTGGTCCTCTTATTATGTGTGTGTGGCTCACATACATGAGCCGAACCCCGACATCTGAGACTTCCTTCATGCAAACACACACAAACAGACGCATCCAAAAAAAAGAAGAAGAAGAAGAAGAAGAAGAAGAAGAAGAAACTAGCTTTTAAAAAGATATAACTCTCATCATGCATATGGCACAATTTTCATAGAAACTAATTAAATTCGTAAGAAATTAGACTTCTACTCAAATATACTAATATATAACTTGATGGGTATCTACTTAGCATACGAGATTGAGATAGATTAAAAGCTACACTAAAATGAGATTGGCAGAGATGCAACCTACTGAAACAACAAATGATTTTGATTCGATCAATAACAACAATAAATAATAAATAACTGAAACAAACAATGCGAAGACCAGAGACACGATAACACGAGATAGAAAAAATTGATGTTCCTGCAAATATAATTAATAAAGCAAATAAACACAAAGTAATCTGACAATTTGCTTATTAATCATATTGCATCATCAAATTGCTTTAATAATTCTTAGCAAAAAGAACAAAAATTGCTTTAATAATCATATTGGCAGGTACATGCATCTAAATTTTCCATTTTGATTTACTGTGCCTCTAGTGGTCATTTTGTTTATTTTGACCATTTATTGTTGTTATTGGCAACATCAAAATCATCTATTGTTTCTCCACGTCAAAATTACAAATTTAATTGTATGAACCGAGAAACTTAAGACTTCCTTTCTGTTCAAGGGTATCAAGTACATTTACAAGATTAAGGGTTAGAAATCAATCAGCAAACTGAACTCAAACCTAAAATTCAAAACTAATTATACTTTTTAATTGAATGTCAATTATTTTTTATTATTTTGAGAAATAAGATGGAGGTTACCCTCCTGCCTATACACATGCACCAGCTGATTTTTTTTTTTTTTACTCGATAGAACCAAATAAATCACATTACTTCCTAATTTTACCCACGCCTCCAACATTAGCTAGAGCTAACAACAAGAAGTCGTGTGGAAATGAACTAGAAAATAACAAATTATGACCTAATGAACAACAAATTATACACAAGCGCCAATTGTATGTTAATTTTTTTGAGATAATACCGTGAGGTAAAAATCTGGCGTTCCATTAATAAGAATTTAACGAAACATTATGAAAATAGAAGGGTATAAATTTGCATAGAAACACTCATATACAATTTACTCTTTCCCAAAAAGGAAAAAAAAACAAAACACAAAAAAACAAAAAACAAAGCCACCGGAATACTCACTTCAGTCGGAATTTCTCCCCTCCACTTTGGATGTGTCATCAGCTGCTCAGATTCGTCCAAACCTTGGCCAATTGTATGTTAATTGTTGTTCAAATATTCTGTGTCAAAGAAAAGAGATAAATCTTTATATTGATTGAGGGCAGTAGTTCAAGTACTCAACTATAGCTAATTCTCGAGGGCGACCGGGTTAGAAGTGAGTCAGATTGGGAAAATCCAGGTTAAGTGACAATGAAAATTTTCAGATTAGAATAACTATAAAAATTAGATTTTATCATTTTAAACTCTCATCTCGAAATTAGTCACAAGATAAACAATACCAAGCAAGATAGAAAAATACAATACGGCGTTTGTTCAAGTTGTTGTAAGCTCAAATTTGTTCATGAGGTGGCTTAAGCGTCAATCGACACCTGACTCAAGTTCAAGTCGAACGAAATTTTCAAGCACAAGCCCAACCTAAGTTTCTAAAATTCTAACTCAAGCCCAACTAGCTTTCGGGTCGGGTCGGGTCCGGGTCCGGGTCTGCCGGGTCCAGCCTAACCCAACTCAGTAGTAATGAGATACTTCTCGGTATTTTCCCCCTTTTTCTTCTTTTTTTGTTTTTGCTTTTTTTAATTTTATATATTCCCTGTGCTTCCAATCTTCCATGTTGCGTTTATGAACATCATGCCAGTATGTATACATGTAAAAATGCATATGATGTATTTGATGTATTGTGTGGATCACACGGGAGCTCCAAGATGCTCGTTTTAGAAATAAAATGCATATCATGTGTTTGATGTATTGTGTGGATCACATGGGAGCTCATTTCACTTGCTAATAAGGTAAATATCGAATAGAATTAGTAAATTGGAGACTTATTTTATGACTAAAATAAGCGAATATTTTCTTTACCAATTAATAAATAATAGAAGTTAAGAGAGGAAATGAAATTTTTTTCTTCTTTCTTTATTCTCGTTATTCAAATCCAAATGTCAGAAACCTCATATTCTATGAGCATTATTCTATCTTGTGTAGTAGTGTTCCTAGTAGTTGTAGGTATCCCTGACTCAGAGACAAGTGGCATCAAAGGTAGGTAAGGGAACACATACACGTACTTCTTTAGTTTTTGTTTAAGAAATTTATATTATACATGTATATACGTATACAAATTGATGGAGGTTGGAACAAGAAGAATCCATAATCTAGATGGGGACAGCAGAGGTGTAAAAAAAAGAAGGAAAAAAAAAAAAAAAGCTTTGGCCCTGGCTTATTCTGAGCCCATTCCGGCACTAGAATAATTTTATTCCCACAAGAAATGATTTTTTAATGCAGTCTTAATAATAATGCAAGCAAGAATCTCATCTACGTATCTTGATATATTTTAAGGGAGAATCAAATTGTGGGCCATTGCTCTTCCCATTTCTCAAAGGTTCCCTTTCTTGGCACTTCCCTTCACGTTGAGCCTCCTATTGTGATTCCAACCTATGCTTGACTTTTCCTTTAGTTATCAACTTAATTATGCATCCAACTTAATTAATTTGAATTTGGCCAAGTCTCTAGCTTGACACAGAAGAGTTAATATCATGATTAAGAGAATTATATTTAACATATCTAACAAAAAATAAAAAGTCTTTTTCATAACGTCTCTTTAATTTCGTAAGCTTTTTTAGCAGAGAGTTATTGAACTACACTACCTTCCTCCACATGAAAACTATAAGACAATACAATGTTATAAAAGTAAACCAACAAATGTATGAAGAACACACGCATATTTGTATGACTACGATGGGGGTGTTTGGATGCAAGGAAGTGGGCGGAAGTAAGGAAATGAGGAAGTATAATTGCTTACTTCACTATATATCCAAACACCGAAAAAGGAAAATAAGAAAACTCTTTTTCCTCCTCTCTTTTCTCTTTTACACAATCATTTCCTCACTTTCAAAGTGCTACAGTTAATTTTGTGGTCATGTAAATCTCATTTATAATAAGTTGTAGCACAAAACAGTTAATTTTTTGATCATGTAAATCTCACTTGCATTCTAATTACAGTCTATTTTTTATTTTTCTTAATTAATTTTTATTTTAATATTATTTTGCGGTCAACTTTGTGGTCAACTTTTCCACTTTCACTTTCACATTACCATCCAAACACCAGAAAAGACATAACATTTTCTAAATCACACTTACTAATAACATCCAAACACCGGAAAACTTACCAACCAATTCCCAAGTTCCAAAGGGAACTATTACCAATTCCTCACTTCCTCACTTCCACCGTCAACCAAACAGGCCCAATGGTGAAAAAGTCATGTTTTTTTCGCCAACATTAAGTTTGATGACTTTGATATTATATTGAAATCTAGGCATAATGAAAATTAAATGTATCCTAACTCAAAGGATACTCTTCTTTTCTTTTAATTAAATTAATTTCTGAAGGAAGAACATAGTTGCAAAGTAATCCAAACACACAGAGTTTTTTTTTTTTTTTGGAAAACCTACAAAAAAAAAGAAAAAAAGAAACAAGGTGAGGTATGTAATTGCTCTTTTTCTTTTTTGAGAACTTCACGTAAGTACATGTCATTCATTTATTTATTGGATATAATATTAGTCCTAAATCCTAATACCACTCTCAGGGCTTCTTCTGCCATTAAAAAAAACCAAAACAAAAGAAAGAAAAGAAACAAGAGCTCAAGAAAGTGACTGTTGTTTCTATAAAAAAAATGTTGCAAACAAAATGAGACTTTTTCTTAACAATCCAATTATCCAAGAAGTGATCCCTGAGGTCAGCTCTCACCTCACTGCGGTCTCTCTGCATCAAAAAAATAATAACCTAATTTCCTCTCAAAAAAAAACAATAATTAAAAGTACAATTAATATAGCAAGAGAGCAGTGAGTGAGATTAACGAAGAACTGTCAACGTTAACCCAATTCCACTGCGTCCGTCGCATCCGAGAAGCGACTGAGAAAGCGTTACTGTTCGTTACCCACAAAAATAAACTAATAATTAAATCCCTACACGCGTTTCACACACACGCTAACACGTATACACAGCCCCCGACACACCCGACGTATTCTAAGAGCCCATGCCTCTCCTTCCCGAAATGCCCCTATCTCCCACCTCCATAATTAACGTCTCTTTCCTATAAATACCTTCTCGTTGGTGCTCTCAAAACCTCATCCATTTGTCTCGAGCGGCGTTCTAGAGAGAGAGAGAGAGAGAGAGAGATTAAAGCCTTTTCTATTACCCTCGTTAAAGAACCAGTTGTTTAGATTTTGTTTTTATCTGTCTTTGGCTGTTTCTTTTCTGGTGTGTGGTTATTTTTTGGAGACTTTAGTGTGGGTTATTTGAAAGAGGGATTATTTTTGTGAGAACAAGAGAGACGAAAGAGGAAGAAGGGGAAGAAAGGAGAAATGGTTTCTTTGGTGTCGAGGCAAGGGAGGCAATTGCAGCGATATAGCACCAGTGGGCGTCGTCTTGTTGTAGGGTGCGTTCCCGAAATGCCCCTGTAAAACCTTTTAGTTCCATTTTATTGTTTTGTTTTTCGGTCCTTCATTGATCAATCTGATGCATTTTTTGAAATGGGTTTTCGTTTTTATGCTCGATTTTGATGGAAAGTTGAGACCTTGACTGGGGTTGTTGGCATTTTGATTCACTGTTTCCCGAGATACCCCTGCCAGTCTCTTCATTTCTATTTCTCGATTTAGGGTCTGCCATTGAATTGTCTGATGCATTTACTCAAATGGATTTTGCTTTTTCTGCATGATTTTGATGGAAGATTTGACCTTGGCCTGGTGATAAGACAATTTGGTGCATTACTCACTTCCCACAGTAAATCTCGTTTCCTGGATTTGGCTTCTGCATTGACCTGTTCGACGAATTACCCAAAATGGGTTTTTCTTTCATGGTAGATGAAATCGTAGCTTGATTATCCATTTTTGGATGTACAATTTTGACTTGTTTCCCATTTTTTGTTTGTCCTCGTTGTTTTTAGAATTGATTTCTTCTATTTGTTGTACCCTTGTTTTGGACCATTTACTCACTGTATTCGTTTGAAGAAATAATTTTTTTTTAATTTCTTAAATGACCATCGCTCAGTTGCAGTTATTTTTAATGCTTTCCCTTTCATTTGATTTTATAGTGTATGTGCATTTTAGTAGTTATCTCCCCACATCGATCAAATAACGAGAAATACATCTAGATTTGGTTAGTCAACTTGTGATTCGGTCATATATGCTGACATCTCTTATACTGAACAGATGCATTCCTTACAAATTCAACATCAACAAGCAATGCAACAGTGATCTCATTCAGAACATGGAGGTTCTCGTGGTCAGCTCGCAAAAGGGCTGCGGAATGATGTTCCCAAAGGTTTGTCCACTGTTTAATGCATTGTCACAGTATTTATATAGACTATCACAACAAATTATTAAAAACGTGAGTCTCTTTCAAAAGTAAAGAATTATGTTAAAATTTCTTGAGCATTTTGATGACATGAATCATCTTTGTTAATCATGAGCATGAAATTGTCGGTGTGTAATGATTAGCAAATTATGGAGTTCTAGTTTATGCAACCCATTAAATTAATGAGTGAATTAACTTTAGACTGTCCATCTTGTAGTACACAGATCAAATCAAATTATTTTTGAGAAAAGATCAAAATGAACTATGATATAGATTTATTTAACTTGTTTTTAATAAATTTAATAAATTGGAAAATACATGTTTTTGCCCTTTATGCCTTATATAGTATGAAAAGCACAAGCTTTACTAAACCATCTAATTTTATAAGTTATATTCACTTCAAAGATACTTTGTTATTGGGTATCCTGATTACAATGTTGTATAACTTTGCAGACTTCAAATTTCCAATACCAATTGTTTAACTTGGATTTACTACCCAATGTCTTGGTGTTATCAGAAGATGTCACTGGTTTATAGATTGTTAGTAGTTACAAATCTCTCCCAACACCTTATTGCTTTCAATCCTCTCCCATTTTCTTTTAACAATCCGAGCAGGTTGCGATCTATAGTTAATTATTTTTGTGAAGAGGAATGGATATTGCATCAGGTATAGGGTGTGTTTACTCATTTTTAACATCTTACATAAATTTTCTTCTTTCTTTTTTGTGTTAGGTATGATCTAATGGGAATATGAAAATGGTTTCTAGACATGAACTTATATTTTTAACTTTTCCTTTCTCTTTCCAAAAGAACTCCAATTTTGGAGAGTATGAAATTCACTGTTTAATTAATTAATTAGGTTTTTCCTATCTGGAAAATTGAAGATTGAAAAGTTAATCTTTATCAAGAATGTTTATGCTTTTTTCATTGTTTATATGCTCTGCTATTGTCATATAAAGCATAGTACCTTTGGTTTGCTTTCATAAACAGGGAGGCTGGGAAAGTGATGAAACCATAAAACAAGCTGCCTCACGAGAGGCATTGGAGGAAGCTGGTGTGCAAGGAAATATTGAGCGCAGACTTGGTAAATGGAGGTACGCGAGCAAAACACAGCACACTATCAATGAGGGCATCATGTTCCCTTTGAATGTGACGGAAGAGTTAGTCCACTGGCCTGAGATGGATGTTCGTGAAAGAAGATGGGTAAGTAGAATGCGTTACAACCATATATGTGCCCTTCTAAATTAATTATACCAAAGCAGAACTAAGTCTGATCTCCATATGTTTCTTATGATGAATTTAGGTGTCTGTGGAGGAAGCGAGGGAGGGGTGTGAGCATGTATGGATGAAGGAAGCACTCGATAGATTAGTAAGGCGCCTTTCGTTCTCAAGCGTCCAGAAGGCGAAGAAGGCAGCTTCTTCGTAGAATAAAAGCCACAAGAAAGAGAAGGTAGTGTTTGAGTCCCTTGTACATAATTTCAAATGACAACGTCAACATTTACTGGAGGAGGGAAGGAAGCTTGAAATTCTGTTTCTCATATGGAGTCCCGACTGCAAAACAAAGCACTGGTGATGGATGTCTAACCTAACTTTTGGCAAAATAGCCCGAGGAATAACTCTCTGTCCTGGGGTTTTTTTTGTTTTCCCATGTTATGGATTTTTACTGTTAAAGTGAGAGGCAGAGAAGGTTTTCTCTTCTTTCAATTCATTTCATTGTCCTGTCTTTCTAATTTTGATCTATATTATGAATGAAGAGCTCTAATTTACTTAATGTCTGTGTCTTTGGTGCCATATTCTTCTTGTTGATCATTCTGAATTGTGAATTTCTTTCAATTTTCTCTCAACACAAGCTTGTACTCAAACCCCTTCACCAATAAATGCATATGGGTTGTGTCTCTTCAGAAAGTTGACTTGATCCAACCTCACTTGCTTCTTGTAGAATACCTGCGTTGTTTATGAGAAACAAGGCAGATGGTCCTTTATGATGTTTAGATATTTCCACTTGTTTTAGGTGCTACCAGATACAGTGTCTGGATTAGTTGTTGATAATTTCATATCATGAGACCCATGCTCTCTTGACCCGCCCCCATTGTTTACTATTGACATCTCTTTTTACCTTAAATCTTTTGTTGCTGCACTAATCTTCATTGTCTCTTAAGAAAAATTGCAATACCTCTGTTTCTATGTTGCAAAAAGATGTCCATATATAGTCATCGTTTTTTCCATAGTGCGTGTTGCACATATATGATGTTCTCCTCAACCCAAGACATAGTTCATTCAGGCAATTTCTTAGAAATTCTGCTCTCAGTCGCCTCGCTTCTCTTCTTATGACCGAGTCAGTTAGTATTCTCCCTCCTGACTGCAGCCATGGCAGCAGGTTATTGACCATGGCTGAAATTTTCATTGGTCATAAAAATTGTACAAGGGTCTAAATTGAGCAGATATAGGTGTTATTGTGCTTGTATTAGCATTTGTTTTCTTCTTACAAATATCTCAGTTACAAATACAGATACTTTCTTGACATTAAACTCTAATATCTGTATTTTGATAGGAAATAAGACTGAATCGTGATTTTAGCCAAACATTGTTGAATATAAGTGAAGTCTTGAAGAAAAAATGAGTTTGAGTTCCATCTTCAAGTCTAGTCTAACTTCTGAAAATGTTTTTGGTTCTAAATTACGTAATTACTCTTTAACATGTATATGCATTTGAATATTCATATATTTAAATTCTTTAGCACTATTTACATCTGTATCTATAATTTAAATGTGTATCTACAATTTAAATTCAAAGGATGAATATGAATGTCCCAATTTATCAGAATATATATGAATTTGTATCCCTGTATTGTACATGTTTTCTTAATTAAATTGGTAATCTATTTCAAAATTGATGGTCGAGGTTTCAGAGAAAATAGTACATTTTTTTTAAGGGCAAGGGAATTTTAGTTTCGATCAATGTTGGGCATTAACGAAGCTGCATCCAATTATTTGTTGGACTCTAAAATTCAACCCCAATTCAAACCACGCACCACTATATAGATCTAGAACAATTCTGTTGGCCCAATTCTCAGACCCATGTAAAGTGTAGGTTGGTCCTTCATCTATTCGTAATCTGCAGTATAATGCACTTTTATGAATTAATATTCAACTATAAATCAAGTGTCATTGTAGCAGAGTGATAAAATCTCCTTGCATTAGGCTATGACCAATATTTAAAAGAAAGAAAATATTCAGCTATAAAATTGAGAATAGGAGTCAGCATACATGTGTCTCATACTAGGACAGTGTGTAGGAATCACGGTCACACGAGTGGTCCCATAATTGAGTCCAAGTATCAAAACACTTTCTAAGTTTTGAAGCATAAAATCCAGCCGTTGAAACCTAGTTAATCTAAGCGACCATCCCTCTTCTCAAAAAAAAAAAAAAAAAAAAAGCCGTTGCCTAAAAGGCCAAAACCTCCACCAACTCTGAGAGAAAAGAAAGAAGACATGGGAAGGCTGAGAGCCAAGCAAGACTATTGAAAGCCTCCGAAATGCTCGAATCACTCGAAAGAAGGTAAGCTCCATTCTTCATCTTCATGGGTTTATTTTCTATTTCATTGATTTCATTGAAAAAGAATTAAAAAAGAAATTTATGCAGGCTAGATTGGAATCTCTTGGATCAACCACTGTGCTGGACGAATTCCATCTGTTATTTCTTCAGTGAAATAAATTAGAAAGATTAGACGACCCATCTCCCACTCTGCATCTCCAATTCGTCCATCGGGTCGACTGAAGGAGAGATCTTCTGACATTGATTCCTCTCTCCAAGGTTTCTTTTTTCTTCTCATCTTTTACTTTTTAAGTCCCGTTTTTTCTGAAAGAAAATTTTTTAGCTTTCTGATCATGTTGATGCTTGTTTTAGACCCAATTGTGGAAATAGGGGAACATTCTGAAGTTGCAGAGAAAATATTGGATATAGATCCCAACGACAAAAGTGAGGGAGGAGTAAGAGTTGATGCTCATGTTTCAGAAATTCAAATCATCAATTCTTGCTCTAAATCCAGGAAAAGGGTTAGGAAATTGAAGCCCAAATTAGGGACTCTGCTTCGTCGTTCCGATTGTTTGAAGAGAAAATCTTGTGACTAATTCCTCATCTCCCCAAGGTTTTTATCCTGCTTTTTAGAATCCCATAGTTAAAAAGACATTTCTAGCTATTGAAACAAACTATCACATTTAATTTTATGGACACGTTAACATTTATATTTTTAGGTCTTTTGGAGGAAGGAGGTCATTCAGAACTAGTGCAGGAAAGTTCTATAGATTGCTGTAAAGGTGAAGGCGAGGTGAGAACTGAGGATCATGTTTCGGGGATCTCTGACTATGAAAGCATCCGAAATGCCCGAATCTCTGAGCACAAGGTTCCTTTCCTTGCCCATTTTTTTTCCTTTTCAATTGAAGTCTTTCTCTATTTTATGCATAGAGAAAGACTAATATTTCTTTTGCATACTTGTGAATGTAGCTCTTGGGCTCGAGCAAAGCATTAGAGAGCTTCAAGACATCATTTCTTCTGACAAATCCTGGGCCAAAACCAGCAAAAAGACTAAGAAGTTGAAGCTGGGTTTGACAATTCCACTTCGTCGGTCAGATCGTTTGAAGAAAGTCTTTTGACTTTGATTCCTCACCTCCCTCCCCTAGGTTTGCATAAAATTCCTCAGGTTTTATCAAAACAAATCCTTTGATTATTTTAGTGTTAAGGGTTTAATTGTTTTAGCTTCTTTCCCCCCTGATTTACGCCTTCAAAGGGATAAACTAAGGGTGAAGAGAAGACTGTTTTTCTCTAATTCAGATTGATGTGGAAGTAAAGGGAGGGGAAGTATTTATGATCCTATTTTGAGGATTTGTTGTCTTTTTTGCAGGTTTGTGATTTTCCACTCTTGACCTTTTTAATTTTTACCGACATTCACACTATCAATTAAGGAATATTTTCTTAGCAACTTTCTAGTTTTTGGTTATTTGCTAATTTTATTGATAGCATTGTGTTTATTATACAGAAAGGAAAAATATCAAAATTTCTGTCACCTTATTCTAATAGGTTAACTCGAAAATCCTTGAAGATGCACTTCTATTATTTTAGAACTAGGCTAAAGATAGAAGGGCATTCTCTGGGACTATATGCAAAAGTTTTGGTCTGCGCTTTGTGCTGTTTGTTCTTGGCTTCTGATGATAAGAAGAGAATTTGCTGATTTACAAGTTTGACCATGAAACGGGGAAGTTTGCCATAAGTAATCCATAACAAGCAAAAAGTGGGTACATGAAAAATGGGGCACACAACTGAGATAGATTATGATTTATATCTGCCTTGTGCCAACAAATGATAATCAGTATGTTAACAATTAATTATGCATTTTCAACATTTTGTTTATGATGGATAGCAAAGAGATGACTGGAAAAGTGTTTATTATCCTTACTACTCAGCTCTGTCTATCTTAGATAATGAATCCAATTCCTGTAATGTCATTCTTGCGAGTGAAAAGGACTTCAAAAGTTGCATAATATCAGTATTCTTTTTGTAATGTTTGGTTAAAGTTAATATGATATGATTTTTCTTTATCCTCTCTGGTGATATATAGTAGCTCTACGAGGCACAATTAGCTTTTAATTTAATTGTTTAGTAAGGGGAACGTACCATTTATCTTTACATTGTTGTTGCTTTCTTGTTTCTTCCAAATTTGGAGCAATTTCTCATAAAATGTAGTTTCACCATTGCCATCTTTTACCTTTAAGCACTAAGTGATGATTGAATTTTCATCTAGAGCTCTTCTAGAGCTGAGAATCTTGTTTTCAGCAGTAGGCATCTTAGGATTAGGGATGAATCCATATAAGCATATTAAGCATGGTACCTCATGGAACAGATGACAGCTGAAAATAACTTTGAATTGTATAGGAAGCTTCCTTTCTGGATGTGGAGAGAGAGTGTGGGAACAAACCTATTTCCCTCTGACTAGATAATTATATGGTAATGGTCAACTAGATGTACTTACCACCCTTGAATTTATCAATCACATTAATATGTGTACGGTTCCAACTAAAGTTCTAGACATGTATTGCAAAACTTTATAAGCGCAAATTAACCATTCCACAAGATTGTAGAATCTCATCAGGTCAAGGAAAGTATTTTGGTCATAGGTACTATAACAAGAGAAGTCAGCCCCACAGTGGGCGATTCAGAGCTTTTTTTCCCCTTAAAAAATAACGAGAAGTCAGTTTTTGCACAATAATTCAGTTTCTGTGCATGCCATGTTGCACGGACATGGACATGCGAAACTTGCATGACACAACATGATACATCAACACAACAAATTTCCAAAGTATGTAGGAAATAGTAGTACCGTGTTGAATATGTGTGTCCAATATGCATGTCCCATGACACGGCTCCACACTGGAAGTGTCTGTGCATGTCTATTCATCCAAGTATACATTGCTATTAAGAGTCCAACGAGTAGCAATATAGCTGTGCAAACGGAAATTACAGATATATTAAGCCTTATATAATCCAAATAATAATAAAAAAAATTCTCTATGTTGATTGATAAACTTGTTAGTTTGAGTAATGCTTTACAATTTCAGATATTTCAACCAGAAAAGGTCACTAAAGTCGACAGAATGCACAGAAAATAAAGGGCTTTGAACTACAAAGGGAAGGCAATTTGGATTAAAAATGTTAACATGTTGGTTTTGTTGGAATAAAAACATTACTACTTAATAGTCAATTTTAATATATCGGACACTTACTCCAGAATCATGTCATAATAGGAATTAAAAATATTTAAATGTTATCTGTTTGTGGCAGCTACAAAAAGGCATCCAAGGCCCAATAAATCACACACATTGTAAACTCATTTAATGCTTCAGTTTCAGGACACTGTTAAATACTAATTATTTATTGAACTCAGGCAGAAGAAATTGTGCAGAGAAGAAGACTGCAAACACTGTTGGGATTGAGAGATGAATCAGCCATGCATAGGTGAAAGATAGTATGTGTGTCTTTATTTCCTTTTGTCATGATGAAAATCTTCTCATCATTTACCAAAACTATTGTTAACAGGAAAGACAGAATGTTCAGCCTGCCACTCTGTGCAAATGGTGTTCTATGCCGCAGTTGTCTCAAGGTTAGATATAGTGAAGGTAAGCCAACAATAGAAATAATAGCCCAGAAAGGAATATTATATAGCATCTCTTTCCTGCACAATACTTGATCAGTTTCTTGCTCGAGAAGTGTGTGTGTGTGTGTGTGTGTGTGTGTGTGTGTGTGTGTGTGGTGTGTGTGTGAGAGAGAGAGAGAGAGAGAGAGAGAGAGAGAGAGAGGGAGGGAGGGGGGGATAGAGAGAGAGAGGGGGGGGGGGCGAGAGAGAGAGGGAGGGGGGGAAGGAGAGAGAGGAAGGAATATGTACCTTAGATAACCATCTGATGGTACTCTGTTAAATAGTGTATCAAAACTTCAATCTCTCTATCATTTTTTTCTTGATCTGACCGCATATCATAATCTTCATGTCTGAAGACGTATACATATAAAAATCATGTGAATTGAAGCTCATTTAATCTAATCTAATAGTTCTATATGTTCCATTGTTAAAATATCATTAAATTTTCAATCATTTGACAAATGAGTAAACGAATTCCAAATCATGTGATTTTTTATATGTATACATCTTAGGACATGAAGATTAAAAATAATAGGAAGATGGGTGTTTTAATACACCATTTGATGGAGTTCTTATAGATGACACTATATATATATATATAGAGATAGACTTGTATCCTTTCAAAAGGATTTGAACCCGGATCCTTCCCACTCAAATTCAACCCTCCAACATTCGAATACAAGATCCACTCCGTTGAAGTTGATCTATACTATTTCAAGTATCTATAAACCAAAAATCAAGTGTTTTAAATCCTTTTTGCCTATCCATCAAGTAGGGGAAAAACGGACGGCCTAAATAGTGAGTTGGTTAGTTTAACGGTGTAGAACATTTGAAATCTAACAAAAATTAGTTTATAGGGGTTTTTAAATGTTTAGATCATAATGAAATGGCCGGATCGAGAATTTGTATGTCTAAAGACATAGATCTAACCAACTCACTACTTTCGGCCGTCCATTTTGCGTCGCTTGATGGATGGGCAAAAAGTATTTAAAACACTTGATTTTTGGTTTATAGATACTTGAAATAGTATAGATCAACTTCAACGGAGTGGATCTTGTATTCGAATGTTGGAGGGTTGATTTTTAGTGGGAAGGATCCGGGATCAAATCCTTTTGAAAGGATACAAGTCTATATATATATATATATATATATATATATATATATATATATATATATATGGGTAGAGTTACAATACACATAGGTGTAACTAAGTTACACGCACCTCTTTCTACCATACAAAAAATATTTTTTAAACACCTTGTAGGGACCACTCACATTAATTTTTGTTTGTATCTCACCAAGCAAAAAAAATTTTGTGGTTAAAAATAGTGTATGTAACTTAACTTAGTTACACATGTGTATTGTGTGTGTGTGTGTATATGGTAGAGTTACAATAAACATAAGTGTAACTAAGTTAAGTTACACACCTCTTTTCACCACACAAAAATGTTTTTTAAACACCTTGTGGGAATCACTTACATTAATTTTTGTTTGTATCTCACCAAGTAAAATTTTTGTGTGGTGAAAAGAGATGTGTGTAATTTAACTTAGTTACACCTGCGTGTATTGTGAGCTTATATATATATATATATATATATATATATATATATATATATATATATATATATATATATATATATAGAGAGAGAGAGAGAGAGAGAGACTTGTGTCCTTTCAAAAGGATTTGAGGCCGAATCCTTCCCACTCAAATTCAACCCTTCGACATTCGAATACAAGATTCACTCTGTTGAAATTGATCTATATTATTTCAAGTATTTATAAATAAAAAATCAAGTATTTTGAATACTTTTTGCCCATGCATCAAGTAGGAAAAAAAACAAACGGACTAGATAGTGAGTTGGTTAGTTTAATGGTGTATAACATTTGAAACCTAAAAAAAATTAGTTTGTAGGGGTTTTTAAATGTTTAGATCACAATGAAATGGTCGGATCGAGAATTTGTGTCCAAAGACGTAGATTTAATCAACTCACTACTTTCGGTCGTCCATTTTGCGCTGCTTGATGGATGGGCAAAAAGTATTCAAAATACTTGATTTTTGGTATTTAAGTACTTGAATTAATATAGATCAACTTCAACGGGGAGTGGATTTTATATTCGAATTCCGGAGAGTTGAATTTGAGTGAGAAGGATTCAGCCTCAAATTATTTTGGAAGCACACGAGTCATATATATATATATATATATATATATATATATATATATATATATATATATATATATATATATATATATATATATTGAGAGAGAGAGAGAGAGACTTTTTTCATTCCGTAAGAATTCGAGGCCGAAGCTTTCCTACTCAAATACAACCCTATGATATCCGAATAAAAGACCCATTCTTTTGAAGTTGATTTACATTATTTCAAGTAACTAAAAATAAAAAATCATGTACTTTGAATACTTTTTGCCTATCTATCAAGTTGGCGCGAAATGGACGACGGAAAATAGCATATTGCTTATATCATGTCTTTAGACATACAAATTCTTGAGCCGACCATTTCATTATGATCCAAAAACTCAAAAACTCTCACACACTAATTTGATTTATAGAGACCTCAAAAATAAAACCCACACATCTCGAGCCGAGCCACTTGATAGATAAGTAAAAAGTATTAAAAATACATGAATTTTGATTTATATATATTTTAAATAATATAGATCAACTTCAACGGAGTGCATCTTATTTTTGAATATTGTAAGTTTGTATTTGATTGGGAAAGATTCGGGCCTAAATCCTTCCCAGAGGATATATATATATATATATATATATATATATATATATATATATATATATATATATATATATATATATATATGGGGTTACTGTACCTCAGCCGGCAGGCTGAGAGAGTTTCTCAGCCGGCGGGACGTGGCTGAATATATGCCACATATCGGCCGCAGAGTGTAGGCGCCAAAAAAATCAAAAAAGATCCCGCCTAAACAATCGTGAAACAAATTGACAAAATTCCCCTTTTTAATTCTAAACTGGAATAACTTTCAATTTTATATGACAACTGCGACACAGTCGCAGTCACTAGTCGCTATAACGTCTGCGACCCTAGTCGCATTCTATCGTACAGCAATGCGACCTCCTTCAGTACTGCGACCAAAGTCGCAATCTTCTTTCGCATGCCTTATGTATTAAATGAAAGTAATTAATATTCTTTCTATCATGATACAACAACAGTTTAGAAAAAAGGAAAGATGTGCACCATACGTAATCTAAAGATATAGGCAAACAATTCTATAAAAAGTTAATTTCTACTTCAAGCATTAAACCTCTGGCAAAAAGAAACTCTTCGGATTCTCCCGCAATAAATCTTCAATTAAATATTTAATTTTTTTTACCACTTCCTACCATACTCAACCCTCACCTGTAACAATTATTATTACTATTCATGTTCTTCCACAATATTGACCTTTATATAATGCTTGTAACTAATATATTATCTCATACCTAAAAATAATTCATTCTTGAATCATGTCTTCCCCATCTTCTTCCTCTGAACACTTAGATTTCAACTTCAATTGTTCCCCCACCGGTCCTTTTTCTTCAGGATATTCTAGTGAATCTGATACCAGTCTGGACTTCACTCCTTTTGACTATCTCACTACATCAAATAATGTATTAACTGATCCTCCTATTCATGAGGATAATGAAGATTTCATGTGGGTTAGTGAGGAAGACATTATTCCTCTGCCACTTGACGGAGACATGCTTGATGAAAGCATGTCCTCTGATGCTGTAGGCTCGCTTTCTGGCAACGGGTCAGACGAAGAACTTGATAGAGACGATCCATTCTGAGAGTTTATCGGTGAAACAAAAAAATCTCAAAAACAGGAAGATGATGAGGAAATAAGTGATGAACAGGAAGAGCAGAAGAATGAAGACGAATCTGCTTATGATGGTGATAATGACGAGGATTAGGATTTTATTTTGTCTTCTTTTAAAAGCTTTTAATTCTGTTTTTTTGTAAGGTCTCTTTCTCACTAGATTAACTTATAAGCTCTTTTAATTACATATGAAACTGCGACTGCTGTTCTTAAACACTGCGACCATAGTCGCAGTGCTAGGTCTCTTTCTCACTAGATTAACTTATAAGCTCTTTTAATTACATATCAAACTGCGACTGCTGTTCTTAAACACTGCGACCATAGTCGTAGTGCTACTACGCATGCAATAAGTAAAAATAATTCATACTTTATAAGCAAAACATATAAAAACATACGTAAACTGCGACTATAGAATCAGTACTTATTCACCGTTATTACATTTAGCAAAAAAAATTCATCAAGAAAAAATGCAGTAGAGTATACTGCGACCATAGTCGCAGCCCAGAATCGCATACTATATGTAAAAACCAATTTAATAGTTCATAGGAGGATCAGACAACAGTCAGAAATTAAGAACAAAATATATAAAATAAATACGTAAACTGCGATTATACTATCGCTCTCGTTAAGTACTGCGACCATAGTCGCGATAATGCGACCATAGTCGCAGTCCAGGATCGCATATTATATGTAAAAAACATTTTAATAGTTCATAGGAGGAACAGACAACAGTCAGAAATGAAGAAAAATATATATAAAATATAAAAATATAATAAACTATACATATCCACTGTCTTTCACCGACATAGTAGCTTTTCATAAGGGGTATTTAGTAATTTAACTTCTTCCTATAAGCGGGCCGCAAGTTAGTGGCGCTTCAATCTTGAGCCACATCACCGCAGGCTAACAGAGTTCTCTCAGCTGCAAGCTGATATACATTTTTCTCTCTCTCTCTCTCTCTCTCTCTCTCTCTCTCTCTCTATATATATATATATATATATATATATATATATATATATATATATATATGAAGTTATACTAAATAAAATTTCATATCTTTATTTATTAGAAATGGAAGAAGTCAGAAAAAAGGAGGATTGGGTTTGCCCACGTTGTATTGAAGAGAAAGGAATCAAACCATATTGGATCTGTAATAGGTACATATATAAAACCACAACAACAACTAAGCCATTTGTCCCAAGTATTTGGGGTAGGCTACATGAACTAAAGAGAATTACGCTGGGTCGGGCACATGGATCAGCTTTCTCCACTAATTCCTATCGAGCTCATTGGCACATACTATGAACATGAATCAAGAATTAGGTACATATATAAAACCAAACTACCATATTGTTTTTCTTTCAATTCTAAGCTTTATGCAGCCTTGATACCATATCGTGAGAAGTATACTACTATCTTGTTTCAGAAATATACTACTATCTTGTTTCGTTTTGCGACTAAACTTTTATGCATTGTGCTAGCTCTGTGCTTGAAAAAGAGAATGATGGTTCCCACTGGAATTGAAATCTATCATGATTAGTATATATTTTGCTTGTGTTCATGGCGGATATCAGTTTGTCGATCTTTGACAGTTTTTGAATCTCATAATCTTCTCATTACATGTGAACCATGCGGAAGGAGCAGTACAAGTCTGTAGCTCACCTGATAATGGGCAAGCTGAAACGCGAGTCAAAGTTGCTGATGATGATAATCTCTTACAGAAATGGCTAAACATTAGCGCGAGCAAATCTTACAATAGATTGGTTTTCTTTTTCTTTCTTTCTTTCTTCTTTTTTTTTTTTTTTCATGTCTTATTTTGAAGTCAATAATGGTTTTAGAGGTCTAACGGTACCAACAGTAATTTAGACGAGGGACTATGGCATTTTTCAGTGAAAAATTGAAATTGTGTTCCCGACGCACTTTGTGAAGATTTTGTTGCATTGGATATGGACCCTAATGACTTCATACTGAAATATATCTTGTAATGTTTTACTCAGTTATTATTCATCTATATGAGAATTTTCATCGATTATTGTCTTTCATTCTTTTGACTCTTTGCTGGTGTGTATTTAAATTTGTCCAAGGAATTTGCTGAAGATTTTGTTGTTGCATTGAACCCGAATGACTTCATGCTGAAATATATTCGCAGTGTTTGAGCGATCAGTGATATTCATCAATATGAGAATTTTCATTGATTTGTTTGAACAAAACATGCATCACTTCCATGCAATTTGAAATTATGGGCAAAATATGTCAAAAAGAAAGAAAAACATTAAAGGATGAACTGTGTAAATCTAACCCAACAATGTTTGTGTGGGCCTGATGGTGGGCCCAATCTTGAAAAGGCCCATAAATCAATCATCTACAACAGAGTCGAAGAAATGCTTTTTTTTTCCCGTCATCCAGCTGAATGTATTCCCATCGTCTCTGCTACTCACTCCGCCGCCTCTCCCACTCTCTCTCCGACGCCAGGCTCTCTTTCGTCCGCGGAGAGCTCCAATACCTCAAGTCTCTGAATCCCGTCACCGCCGCTGGATCGGGATCTCTGCCACCGCGACCGCAAGAGCCAAGGAAAGAAGAAGCAGCAGCAGCGGAGTTATCGCACCGGTGGCCAGAATGGGCAGAGCTCGTGGAGGTCCTCTTCAAGAAAGGGTATCTGGACCCCTCCGACTTGGTGGGCCCCAAGAACTCCAACCTCATTCGGTCCGCATGCCTCAATTTCGCAAGGGACCGATTCGACCTCATCAGGTGAAATTTTATATTTATATTTGTGACTGCAATTTATCATGATTGACATGAAATATTTCCCCTTTTCTACATTTTCTATTAGAATTCAGCTCATGGGTTTATTTGTGATTATGGAGTTACAACCGAAAATAGACCTAATTCAAAGCAAAGAAAGGAATGAATCTTATCAGGGCCTGTTTGGCGTTGAGGTCGAGTTTTCTAAAATTCAGCTTTCTGTAGTCAAGTCTACTAACTTCAAAAAATCAAACTGAGAACCGTTTGGTTAATGTTTTATAGTGTACTCACAGTTAGCTACCTCAAAAAGTTGGCCTTAGCTGTAGTTTAGAAAAAATCCAATCATGACTGATTTTTCTTTAACTCCACAAGTTATTTGGCTAATGAAACTACGGTTTAGAAAACTACAAATCATAATTTACAAACCTCTAATTATAGCTTAAAATAAACTATACTTTAGAAATCTTGAAACCCAAACGGTAGCTTGTTATTTTCTGTTGTCCTTTCATTTCTTAGTTTCGTGTAAACTATTTTTCTTTGGAATTTGTTCTTCTGGTGCTTCTCTCCCTGTAAGTTGAACATAATTCTTTGTCAATGAAAGATTTTGAGTATGAAGATGTGACGATCTTTGGTTTCAGTCACAGCGAGTAGGAGCAGAGGGGATGTCACTCTAGCCATGTGGAGGAAAAAGTAGAGCTTTTTGTGCAAAATAAGCATAAGAAAATGGAAGTGGTATGTTTTTAGTGTGACAATAAATATGTAATAACTCAAAACCAAAGCGACATATATACAGACAAAAGTTTTCCCTTTCCTTACAATTGTCAGATGATGTATGGGGAGGAGTAAACAGAGTCTTCTCTACTGCTAACAGTAAGTGAACCTGTTCCACAGGGTGGCTATTTGTTTTAAATATGTTTATGTTACATTGTTCAAGAACAAAAAGGGAAAAGATGAATGGGAACTTTGTAGATGCTAAACAATAAACATATGTGAATTCTTAATACTTGAGTTTGATTTTAGAAATTTGAAGAAATATACAAACCCTAATAAGTTGAGGTTTCTGTGATTGATCATCTGGCTCAAGAATCCTGGGTGAAGGCATTAATCGTGAGGGCATTGATTCAAGTCAGGTCTACAATTCATTTCTACGTGTCATTTTTTTCTTGCATATAATAACTTAAACTTGGAGAACTGTAGCCCTCTATGGAGATTAGAGGAATGAAAGGACCATACAATGTTGGTTAAGATGTTAATTTTGTTGTGCATCTGCAACATTTTCCACTATTCAAAATTGTCATTCTAAAGAACCGGTACTTTCTTCTTTTGTTCTTTTTTTAAAGATCTGATTGTTTCCAATACCTTTTCATTTCTTTATTTTATATCTATTGTCTTTGTATTACTTAATTTTACTAACATTTATAATTCACATAAATTATCTTAAGGTTAGCGGGAAGGCAGAATACTTAATGTGTTTTTTCTGGCTTCAATCAGATACTTTTCAAGGAGAGATATTCACATTATGGCTGCAGCCGGATGCCCTAGCTTAGACAGGAAAGTTGTCAACTCAGGGAAGCGTCTGAGGGCTCATGTGGGCATTAATGAAGGAGATGTGTGTGTTGGAAAATGCTTCCCTGAATCAAATAGTCTCTTTCTTAAAATGAATGTATCAAGTGACCTTTGAACAATCTTCACTTTTCTTTCCACACATTCTGTAGGTTTGCAGCTCATGTAGTTTAAGGGGTAGCTGTGAGAGGGCATATGTGAAAGCTTGTGAGGATGAAGGTGGAAGAACTGTCGACGTTATGCGATTTCTGTTAACATATGGTCTTGATCTCACTACTGGATCATTAAATGATCAGGCGTCTTTTAGTAAAACTGTTAAGGAATCGGTTAGAAAGCTGATGAATGAAATGGTGCAGTTCACTGACAAGGAATTCAGCTCCAATACTTTGCAAGCGACCTCCGGACAGCTTCCGGCTAGGCTGGGTAAGAAGTCAAGCGGACATCAAACACCAAGAAGCCAAACAAATGTCCTCATGAAGCAGGGTGACTGGATTTGCCCCAAGTATTTTTCTAACAAAATTCTTGCTTATTTTAGGCATCTAATTATGATCAGATCTCTCTGATGCTTGTGTCCCTTTGCTTATTTTTCTGGATAGATGCAACTTTCTGAACTTTGCAAAAAACATCAAATGCCTACGCTGTGATGGTGTTTTTCAAGAAAGACTTGACAGGCTGCGGGAAGAACGTGAGCACCTTCCTTTGAAGAAGGGAGACTGGATATGTGAGAAGTAAGATTACTGACCTGTTAACCTTGGAAATTATCACTTTACATTTTCCCGTATCACTTTACATTTTCCCATTAATCTTTTTATGTATATTTCTCCAGGTGTAATTTCTTGAACTTCGCTAAAAACACTAGATGCTTGCAGTGTCAGGAGAAACCTACCAGGCGTCAACTCAATCCTGGGGAATGGGAGTGTGTCTCGTAAGTCAATTACACCTTTCTGATTGTTGCTCCATTCATTTCTCTTCTTTTATGCTTTAGTTTGCGGTGAATAGTAGGCACTACAGCTGCACAATAGGTATTGTCTACTTGCACGTGTAAAGGAATTCAGATATACATCTGAATTTTAGGACTCGATTCTTGACCCCTAGCCCCATTTGTAACAGTTACATCTCCTACCATTGAGATCTAGGAATCCAGAGATGGAAACAAAGTTTTGAAACCTTAATTAAATTAATGCCATTAAAATATGAGGGCCTTTAGAAATTTTCATGGTTGAGCGTTGAATCAAGCCTTTTTTCTAGTCCAGGTTTGTGCTTGTGATTTTGAGAGCTCAAATTCTTACTGGCTCACTCTAGTGGGGCTCTACAATTTTGTTGTACTTGACACGCTCCTATTGAGTTTGACCCAAGTCCAGACAGTTGGAGCCAGTTCTAACAAAAAGGAGACTTATGGTAGTAGATATCATTGTATGTCAGGAATACTTCTGCAATGCATTGGTTGCATCTCACAGAAAAACTTTCCTTTCCTAAGTTTTTGTTAGTAGATACCACTTTTTTAAAGAATTTCAGAATAACCACGAAATTGATTCTTCCTTTTGTAAAGTTTTGTTTGTTCCCTGAGAAACACAGAAAAACTGCCCTTTCCTAAGTTTTTGTTTTCCCCTCTTTTTCCTGCAGCTGCAATTACATCAATTTCCGGAAAAACATGGTATGTCTAAAATGTGGTTGGAAACGACCTAAAGCATCAAGTAGCGGAGACAACGCTCCTGAACCACATCATGACAGTAGGAGATATTATCCGCGGCATTCTGGCATTTTATTTGTTAGAGACAGCAGAGAGGCCAGCAGTCACCATTTTATTCAGCAAAAGTGCCCCGCAGGAGAAGAGGAAGGCACAAACTTTTGGAGTGATGAGGATGAAACAAATGGTGATGATGATGATAACGATGACGGGTCATGGAACATATCTGCAGACAATTTCCCCATATTAGGAGGTAAGAATGTTTTTTCTAAGGATTCTCTTCTAAGAGAAAGGTGGAAGGGGGAGATGTCAAGGAGTCGAGGGATTTCATCAGAGGGTTTGAAAGAAAATGCTTGTGAGACGGACTATTCTGCTCCTACTGCTGGCACAGGGTTCGATGGGTCCAGTGACGATGAAGACATTGCCGGGTGGTTCAGAAGGAAAAGTGGGAGTTAAGATGGAGACGTGAATAGTTCTTCCTCGTAAAGTTTTAGCTGCAGCGGATGATACATATTTCCTCTTGTCACATCCTTTGGTTTCCTCTCTTCTGATGCTACTGCTGGTCCCTTCAGTTCTTTCACCTCTTAGTCATCCTGAAAGGAACTCGTGGCTCCCTTCGGATATAGGGGTTACATATTCAAGGCAGGCTGCGACGTGTTTGTGAAATTTTTTTCCCTCGAGTGGCTGAGAGTTATCCATCTTATTCATTCAAATCTTTCATGTTCTGTAGTGTCGGAAATTCTTATGTATGTTGACTGACTTGCTGGTCATGTCTTGGTGAGTTCTGAGATTTGTAGAACATATTCGCACAAATGTTTGCTTCTTTGTCTTTCTATCTCTAATCTCTAATGTATACGAGGAAAGATGCTACAATTTTCCTGTATTGTTTATTAGCACCTAAACAGTCTAAACTCATGTGAGCTAGTTGCAATGTATATAATGACAGGGGGCTATGTGTGAAAGCATTATATAGTGGATATGTGCAAACTTGGTGTAAACCATAGGTATTGGTTCAAATATGAACAAACGTTATTAGATCTCAGACTAATATTATAATGCTTTAAGCAAATATAATGAAATAATATTAATTCATATGAATGTTTATGTTATTCACTTATATTAATTCCATTTGAAATTTAACTCATAAATGCTTTTAGATAAGGTTCAATGTGATATGATCTTGATTATGTATTCCTCTATTAAATAAAATAGTTTTTTCTTCTCAGAAGTAGTTTTTCTTCCTTCCAACTAGTCCATCACACACGCTTTGTGATCATGATAGTAGAGATATATAGCTTAAAATTTTGAATAGTCATGGATTGTGAATTAACTCAAGAGAGAAAAACCATTTGGGGTGTTGTCTAAAAAAGGCTGGGATACAATTTGCATATGATTCGATCAACATTTCAATTTTTGGCCACTGAGACCTAGCTCAATGAAATGAGAGGTCCTATGTTCAAGAGCAGGTTATGGCCTTTGCTCAAGGGGGGAAAAAAATACTCTCATATCTCGAGGACCTGCAAGGAATAACCTTTAGCGTGATCTTTTTCTAACTCTAGATCTCACATCTATCTAAAAGAGATTTTTCCTACACACTTTTCTGCACAAGAGCTATATATGTGAGCTCCACTGTTAAAGAAAATTTAATGTCGTTCATGGGGTCCACTAATGTTAGTTTTGCGCACAAACTGTGTATAGATTGTAAGTGTATAGAAAAAATAATTTTTCTATCTTAGAAAGTTCACAGTTAATTTTAAATTAGGATGTCAACTTGGTCGGGCCCGGCAACCCGCACCGCACGGGCCCGAGTAGCCGGACCCGTTTGGCACTCGGGCCAGACCCGGCCCGGGTCTGACTCTCCTATGGGCAGAACTCGGGTTTGAGTAAACTGGCCCACGGTTCGGGCGGGCCGTGCCAAGCCCGGGCCCGCCTGCCTCAACGGCCACTTCATCGCGGCCTCCACATCTTGAATAAGTAGTGAATTTAAGGAAATGCCAAAAGGTGCACCTGACACAGAACCAAGTATCAGAGTATCTGCCTATACATGCATTTTCAGCACCGGTGCGGTTGCTCTGTTGAAGCATCTGTTCTTCCTAGTTGAGGGCATGCGACACCCTTGCCGTCACTTGGATCTGCCCTAGAACCAAGACTGACACAAAAAGTAATTGAATCTATCAACCAAAAAAACATCGGGGTTTAAATATCCAATTCAAAAATATTATGAGCACTACGAAACACTAGCGGTCTTCAGCGGTATTGCTCCTCCTGGAAAACTATGTAGATAGAATTTAAAAGCTGATTGCTTTGGAGAAATTGATAACAAATGGAATTAAATAGATAGCACAGTCGTGACAACCAAAATTACCCAAAAATTCACAGTGAGTTGTGTGTAACAGATACCTCAAAAGTCCTCCTATACGAGGAGTAAACACTACATTGTGAATCACAGCAAGCACAAACACACAGATAGTCTTTCAGTCTAACAATCTTCAGCCCAATAGTTCCAGGAGAGCTTTGTTTTGGAGGAACTGATAATAAAATTGGATTAGATAGACAGAGAACAGTAATGACAACCAAAATTACCTAAAAATTCATAGTTAGTCAGGTGTAACTGATACTACAAAAGTACAACTTCTCAATGTGCAAATCTCGATGCTAAAGTAACATTGTTATTACCCATCCCAGCAAGCACAAATACACAGGTATATAGAAAACATTCTTCAGTTAATAAAAAAGGACAGCAAATAGACAATAACAATACATTTTCAGATGCCAAACGTACACATTTGAGGCAATTCATAGTCCCTGGTGATAAAGAAGACTGCGTCAGAAGCACAATAGAAGTTCCCAGAGCCTTTTGATTTAGTCTTTCTTGTTGTGCGTGCCTTACAACAACCCAATTGAGAAACTCTCAATTAACAGAGAGAGATGCACCGGAGAAGTATCCAAAAGACAAGAACAATAAACAAGAGAGAAAGCCAACACAATATTTAACGAGGTTCGACAATTTGCCTACGTCCTCGGGGCAAGGGATGAGAAATTTATTGATTCAACAATCAAGTACAAGTTTTTCCTTGCATACAATTCACGAGAGCTCTACCTCTTTATTTATAGCTAGAGAGTCTCAGGGTTTTAGGAAACCACAATTGGATTCGACTCCAATTCAGAAACAAAGTCTGAATCCGTCCAGCAGAACATATTTGCTTGTCGGTCGACCGACCCTATCCTTCGGTCGACCGATCAGTCAACCGAGCCCAACAGAAACCAATGAGTGCCAGTCAGTCGACTGCTCCGATCGACCGTTCTCCTTGCTACGGTCGATCGGTTAGTCGATCGAACTGTGCCTGTGCACGTTGTACACGCCGGTTGATCTGGCGGTCTGTCAGCCCCTGTCCTGACTTGCTGCAAACTGCGTTCTCGCTTCCTCTGAATTCTAATCTCTGCGTTATCTCTTTCAATGAGTTTAAAAAACTCTACCATAGTTTTTTTTTTTTGCCCCCCTCTCCCTCTTTCCTTTGAAGAGGAGCAAACATACTCAATTGTGCTTTCAAGAGATGCCAGCCCCTTCTTTCTCTGTGATCACTTATGATCTGGCTCTTTTTTTGGATGTATAGTTTCTACAAGAGCTTCAATCTCTTCCTTTCCTCGTTCAAAAACACCGGGACCTTTGTCAATCGGCGTGTCTTCATCAATGTCATTGCTCTTTCCATGAGTTTCCTTGTGATGAGTTTTTTTCATTGTGAGTGATTGCTTCAAACTCCTCTTTTGCCCTCTCAAAAAAGTTTGGTGATTTCACATCCATACCTGTCAAAAGGTTAAGAAGAAAAAGTTGCTCATTATCCTTAACAGGAGAATTAAAATAAGTAAGTAAATAAGTTATCGAAAGTAGGACTCAAGAAATCCATTAATAAGAATTTATATTTCAAAGAATCAATCTATTACAAGTCACATGTACAAACATAAATTTTACTAACAACAATCTTTTCGAATTTTACTATCCAAAACGCTATTTTCTGATAATTCAGATGATAAATAAAATGGACGGTTACAAACATCAAGCAAGTTTAGTTCATTTAAGTAACTTTGTGTATCAACATTTTTCCCAATATTAAAAAATAATGTTTTTTATAAGAATTTCGTTCATATAAAAGAGAGCATTAATGAAAATTGAATTTTATAGAGCTGTATTTCAATAAGCAGTAAAAACAAAAAGAACATATAAGCATAAAATATGTGGATTCAAGCAGTAATTTTGTCAAAATTTCACCAATAGATGTCTTCGAAATATACCAGAGATTATTAACCCAAGGAAATTGAAAAAGCGAGTAGTATAAGGACAATGCAAGCAATCAATTCATCATACAGAAAAATCCCAGATAAAATCTCTTATTTTGAGATACAACATGTCAATTTAAAGACAGACAGATCGACAAAATGACCCAAAAAATGAAACTGATTAAAAAAGGAGGAACTTTTGTGTATACTGGAAGATACCAGATACCGATTCAGCAGCCATCGATCCAATAAGACCGCAAGAAGAGAGATCAAATGGTGAGGTTGGGATTAAAAGAAAGAATGGGTGAGAAAATGAAGAGAAAACCCTTGAAATTGGATAAGGGCAAATGCCAGCCGAAATTTGGATGTGTTGTTTTTTCCTGGCAGTGTTGCTATCGGGACGGGTCAGACCCGGTATCAGTTATACCTGGACCCGGTACCTGGCCTCCTACACAGTAACACGTGACACTTTTGGACCCATAGTGCCAGCAGTTCCAAAGTGAACGGGTCCGGGTCCGAGTCCGGGTCTATATTACACATCGCATGATAACGATAGCGCAAAGGGCAACAACATAAACTCAACAATAATAGTGCAAAGTCTAACAGCCAAGTTCAACAATGCAACCTAAACATCCAATTACTTATGATTTACTGAGTTAATTGGGAAAGTAGGTGAAGAGAGGGGATTCTGACAAGAAAGGTTGAATTAGGAAAAAGAAAAGCCAATTGAGTATAACTCAAGCGGTAAGATCACTTTCGTTTGTGATGAAAGGTTGTTTATTCGAATCTTCCCATCCGCAGTGGACGAGGATATTTCTTTAACTAAAATTTATAGAGTGCTTTAACTAAATATTGCCGACGGCTCGAGTTCACTACGTACCTAGACCGCTAATCTAGACTTAACGAGATTGATAGAAGATTGTCAAGACTGGAACCATTGTAATTCGTGCACACCTATTATAGTTATGTAAGGACTTGGGGCATCATCTCAAAGGACAATCCCAATAATCCCTCTCGAACAATGAGTCTCCCTGTAAAAGCTTATCTTCACACACGCCTTACGTGAAGGCTTTATCCCCCCCTTCAAACACAAAGAGTCAGCTGTGCTCAATAGAGATCTCCCTGATATCATTTGTAAGGACTCGGAGAATCATCCCAAAAGACCAACCTTTTAAATGGAATAGCCTAAATTCTTACAAACCAAGATTATTCCCATGTTTAGCCGATGTGGGACTATTTGTTCGACTCAAATCCCAACAAGATAAATGTTTGAACTTTAAACTTAGGGTTTACTAACTAAATGACTTAAGGTAAGGCGTGCATATTCAATTGTATAGAAATGTAGCCAACATCTTATTTATGCTCTTCATTTCTTACTCATGTAATATTATTCGAATCGCACATGAGCTTGCTTGTTCACCGGCAACGCAGAGAAATCCTTTCCATCATCAAAATTAATGTAATTGTAAGGTTTCGTACACAAATAATATATTCGTACAGGAATTCGTTGTGTTTACACCTCTGTGCGCCTTGCATCAAGCACATCGTAATCTCTTGGATTCTTTCTTGCTTCAATTTACAGTATATTTTTTGTCCTCTCGGCGTGCACACCCCATAGAATCATTTTTGTCAATGCTTTCTCACAAGTGTTTGATTTCTTGAAGCAACCACGAAATTCTCTATAAAGTATTATTCATATAAACACAGATACTTCAAACTTAAAGAAACACTATGCGTATCCTAGAAGCGGCAATTCCTCGATGGTGTCCACGCAATTCTGTGATGCGTGTAGCCCATCAGTCTCGCCACGATCTTCATCGTGAGGCAACTGCAAGCAAATTATCCTCATCGCCCAGTTGACCGTTTCAATTTTATTAGCTCACCGGAAAATAATAATAGAGACAAGCCCCCATATAGTGGGTCCCACAACAACAGCACAGCACCACCTCTCTTGCGGTGGCAGATGCTTATATAGAGAGGCCACAGGCAATTTAGGGGCACATATCAGACAATATCAAGTGCGCAGTAGCAGAGAATTTTGAGCATAACTGGGAAGCTAGTTCAGTTTGATTCTGTTCTTCATCAGAAGATGGGATCGTTGCCGTTGGGCGATTCGTCTCTGACAACATACGCCTCGAATGCTCCCATTACCGGGGAGCGCAAGCTCAATCTCGAGCTCCAGAACCAGCTGCCCAAGCCATGTACGTACATTGCATCTATATATTTGCATTCGTAATTTTGAGCATTTACCGTTGATTTATTTGTGGAGTAGATCTTGCAAGAGCTCTGGTGGCCGTCGATGCCGACCACCCGCATGGGACTGAGGGCAGGGACCACCACAACATGAGTGTGCTCCAGCAGCACGTCGCATTCTTTGACAGGAACAAGGATGGGATTGTGTATCCGTGGGAGACCTATCAAGGTAATTGATGTTTTCTTTTCTGGGAATTGATTGATGAGCTTGAATATATATATGTGAGATTTTACTAAATATCTGAAAAATAATCTTAATTTTTCAGCATTTGAACTTTTCAGAATTTATATTAATTGCTTCAGGTTTTCGAGCAATAGGGTGTGATTTCATTACATCCGTCCTTGGCGGTCTCTTGATCAATCTTTTACTAGGACCCAGCACCCAGTCGGTGAGAAATTTAATTCCCATTCAATATACAGGCTATTTCATTGTAATAGTGTATACTTCATGCATCGATTTCACATTTAGCTGGCATAAACTTGCTTCTGCTGTCTGATTTGTGATGTTCAATCGGTTCGATCTACGCAAAGCCAAATTAGGCCTCATGAGACACTGCGAGATGAGTATAAATTCAATTGGCATTTCTTCAATCATAAATTGTGAAACCAGTGTATGAAGAATGTAGGTTGTCGAAAAATGACAGTATGTAAATATTCTTGTAGCGCATATGGTAGGGGAAAAAAAAAGCATGACAGGAAAGAGAGATGATAAAAAGTGAATTCTGTTTAGTTAGCCCATATGAACTGCCTTGCTCTTGAGAACAGTAAAACTATGAGGTTTTAGATTTTCAGCAATCACGCTATGGAAAGTTTTTTTTATTTATACTAATTGTCATCAGCACAAATGATTTTGCGGCAAGTACATGTCAATTTGACGTGCAAATTATTCTGCATGCTCAGACGTACGCAAGTGTTATTTCATTCGCTTGACACGTGCTATTGATTAACTCTGGATCTGTTGATTCCTAACATAGGGATGCCTACCCTCTCCTTTGCTACCAATCTACATAAAAAATATCCATAAATGCAAGCATGGAAGTGATTCTGAGACATATGACACAGAAGGAAGGTTAGTTAATCCGACCTGCCTTGTTGAGACTGTTCTTTAGAAATCATCTGAGTGTCATATTTCTTTTACGTAAACTCAAACGTTACCGTCCATTTTTATTTTCTACGCAGGTTTGAGCCATCAAAATTTGATGCCATCTTCAGTAAATATGCGCTGACAAATCCGAATGCAATAACATCAGAAGAGCTAGACACAATGCTTGAAGCTAATCGCAACCTCACTGATTTCATAGGAAGGTCAGTATCACCCAATAGCTTAAATTTTGATTTCCATACTTCATATCAGCTTAAAACTTTGTGTATTTATAAACAGGGTATATCTTAAAACCAGAATCATATATATAAATAACACCATTTGATGAACATGTGCATTAAATTTGCAATGGAAGTTAAATGTGCATTAAAATTCTGAGTGATCATTTTTACAGGATCATAAGCAGAGCAGAGTGGAAGCTTCTTTATAAGTTGGGAAAAGATGAAGAAGGTTTCTTGCACCGTGAAACCATCAGAGGACTCTATGATGGTAGCCTGTTTGAACAACTCGAGAAGAAGAGAGCTGCTCGCTCCAAAAAGGACTAGATGTTTCTGACAGAAATCCTTGGAATTCAATGTTCATGCAACTTGCACACCTCGTATTTAATTCCTAAAATACAAATATATTTGTTTTGTTATAGATTCATCATGATTGTAATTAACAGTAATTGGATGTTTCTGTAATTGTATATACAGTTCATTCATGTTGTAATAATAATGTATGCTTATTTTCCCTTGCATTATATAGATTTTTTTCATCATTCCTAGTGAGACATTGTTATTGAACTGAAAATCTTCAAGTTGTGATCGCCCAAGTATCAGTCGATTTTGCTCGCTGTACAACTACTAGGTGGCCCACATGGAGCATAGAGTTGCTTCATTGTGTCCTCTAAGCTTATGGGCTCTAGTGCCTATTTAGTGTTCTCATTCAAAATTGCTCTTCATCCTTCACATTGGGTTTTTGCATGATCCAGTAGTCAAATGAAGGCTAACCTCTTTAAAGGGGAAAAAGAAGAAAAGGGAAGAAAAGAAAAGAAAAGAAAAAGGACTCAACAAAAGAAATGTCACATTTTTTTTTAGAGAGAGAGAGAAGGATGGGGCCTTGGCCCCAATGAATTTTCTTAGATAATAAACAAGGGTGAGAATTTACAAGAAGAGGGAGTGGAGGGAGGGAGGGAGAGAGATGACCAAGTTAAAAAAAATTACAAAAATGATGATTACCTGCGACATCTATGAAGAGGGAAGTTTGCTTGCCACAATAATATCAATGAAGAGATTCACTCGGTAAGTTGGATGATATATGAAGACTCGGCCCGGAACATCCGTTGACTCCTCTCGTGTCACACTATCTAAATGATTGTAGTAATAACACAATCTCAATAGTTAACTTCATTGAGGAAAGCAATATTAGATCAGCAATCATCCCATAAAGAGGCAATAGATAAGGGCCAAGATGAGAGCGACAGGTAATTTTTTTCTCACACTTGAAGCGCTAATATGAAAGGGCAATGAAGAAAAATGTAAGCAACGGTCTTCGGCTGTTGTCCACAAAGCAAGAGCGATCTCTACCGTTTTTGGCTAAATCATCCGCCATTAAAAAACATCATAAAATGAGAGCTACCTGTGGACCTTAGTTCTAAGATGCACTTGAGTAATTCAAATCCACTAAAAGCAATTATTCTCCTACGGGTTGTTTGGTGGAAAAATTGAAGGGGCGTGTAAATTCTTTATTTGATTGTAAAGAAAATTACAATAGATCAATAACTCGGTTACAAGAGAGGGAAGATATTTAAGCTCAAATTTGTTTAGTGCTGGGTTCTTAATGTGGCGATGGAAAGTGAATCTTATTTTTTGTTGACTGGGTGAATGTCAAGATCTCTTAGGGAATCTTCTCTTTGGATGGTGGATGAAGTAACACAACTTCTGTCCGATACGAATCTCATAGAAACCGTAGGCAAAAACAAACTTGTACGCATCAAGTTGTTAGAAGAGTTGAACTCTCTTTTTTCTTTTTGCTTGAGATCTTGGCCCTTTTATGTCTTACAACCGAAGTTCTTCTGATCAAATCTTTTTTTGGCCAATCGACCCCTCTTCCATAGCAAACTGAGCTATTTATAGAGGTTTCAGGGGGTAAAAGTGTCCACTAAAAATACTCCATAATTGGGTTAACTTTCTTATTACGTGGGCAGTAATTGACCCAGTAATGAGGGCAATTATAACCAAAGTGCAGGCTTTGGGCCTCGCATTTTGCCATTTAGGTGACGCTTGAGACACGCGAGCTTCAAATTCTGCGTCAAGCTTCACGTGAGATGTGGGCCTTGGGTTCTGCGTCAAGGTATTGCATTGATAGCTGAGACGCGAGTTTCAAGTTCTGCATCTTGGCCATTGCATTGAAGCAAAGACGTGATTTTTCGACTCTCGCGTCTTGATACTACAATGATGCTGAGATGCAGCTTTAATGCTCCGCGTCTTGGTCATTGCAGTGATGTTGAGACACGGGTTTCAATCCTCGCGTCTTGATGCTGCGCTAGTGACGATGATTAGTCTTGCGTCTGGAGTTTGGACTCTACTTTTTGATGACTTGTCTTCATTGATTTTTAAACAGTCTACACCGGTAGCAGCCGATCGCTTTTGGTTGGTAAACACAAGTATGTAATGGGTCAGATTCAGTCGATAGGATCTCATCAAGATCCTACATGATCCAAGTACTTGAGGATCCACTACAAGTGAGAAATTAAATGTTGTAAACGAAATTGATATACTCCGATACCAACTATTGTGTGCATAACCCGGGATAGCATACTTATTATGATAACAATAGTTGAAAGATACGAGATCCCCACCGACGACCTCAAGCACGCCATGAGATCGATTACCTCGAGCACACAAGATGAATATTAAAAGATATAAGAAGAAAAACACATAATTTAACGTGGTTCGGCCCAAACTTGGCCTACGTTTACGGGGAGAGAACTCGAGAGAGAGAGCTTTATTAATAAACTTGATACAAAAAGATCTAATATTTCTCTTGATAACACAAGAGTATTCACTCTCCCCTTGAATCTATGCCTAGATTACAAGACTATATATTCTCTCTATGCATCTTCACCTTACTTCTCTCTTTCTTGACTTTTTAGGGCCTTCCATTGTTGTTCACCATAACTTTATTCTCCCCTTCTGCTCTACTTTACAATATTGGGTAACAATCTTTATTTATACAATTTTACAATACAACTCCTATTTGGACTATAAGATGATCTTGACCATTAGATGCTTGAAAAATCTTGATCAATCCTATTAGGAGCTCCTTGATCTAGAAGGATTCTAAATTTTTTAATCTTTAGAAATAAATTTTCATTAAATAGGAATTGAATCATATTCATACTCCTCCTGAAAAGGAAATTTGCAATCGCCTAAAAGAAAACTACTTCACCTTGATTTGCTTCTTCTGTTTCAAGTCATCGTCTTCTCCAACTCAATTGGATTTTCTTGGATCATCATCTCCTCTTAAAAAATAAGGCAAAATCCTAACGTTCTCCATCATGACTTGCTTTTCAAGCCTTTAGCAAAACAACTTGAGATTTTGGATTACTACCTTAATGCTTTCCCTGGTTGTAACCTTACAGTGAAGTTTTTACTCTTGCCCCTCTTTCCCTGGGGCCTTTGGCGGATTCACCGCCATGCCTTGGGCCATCTCGATCCTTACCTGAATGCACCCTTTTTTTAGTCGTCCTGCAACACTTAAACCTGTTATAATTTTCTTTGAAGCTCCACCTCGAAGTGAGCTCCCTTTAAGCTTTTCATTAAAATTCCTTGACCTAGTTTCTTTTTCTTAACTTGCATTGCATCACCGCCGCCGCCAACAAATTCTGTTTTGTGACGCCTTTCTGGCTATGGGGCTCTGTCAGTCTTGAGATAATCTGCCTCTAATTCTGCCATGGTCTTACCAACTTTACACGAATATTGACAAGGACTTGACGTGCCATGGTCTTCCACCGATCACTTGGTGATGGTCCAACTTCCATCGATGTTTTAACTTTGAGACTTACCGTCTTCACATAACTTACATAGTCTTACCGGACCTTCCAGTCACACACTGCTATGGTCTTCCTTTCATCAATCAAAGTTACCATCTACAACTGTATTGATGTTTGTCAGATTTATTGCCCTACTATTGATGATCTTCAAATCTGATAGATCCACCAGTACCTGCAATAATCTCACCGTGTCACGACTAGTCTGTCGTAACTTTGACCGTGATCTCTATCGATTCCTTTAACTAATATGTACAGAACATGCATCATACATTGGAATTCCTCGATCTACACCCGTCATTGCATCCAGAATGTTGGAAAACATAGGATTCGATACCTTGATCGTCTAAATCCGGCTACAATTGCACGATCTATCTTCCGATTAATCTCGTATGTTGATCGTCTTCATCATCCTCCACTGTTTTTCTTACGACTTGCTGCCGCAGCAAGCCTCCATGGGATGTCTTGTGTGATGCCTCCGTGAACTCGTCGAGCTCTTCTTGTCGTCCGCCATTAGCGATAATCCGATCATCGCCACTGCGTCTACTGTATTCTCATTGAGTCTTGACGACTCCACCTTGGTTAATATACTCCAAGAGTCATCGATTTTTATCTTAGAACAAATCTGAATTTTCTTGTCGTCTTCTTCATCTTGATGTCTCTGTCGAACTCCATCAACTTGACATCTTCTTCTTCATCTAGAACACTCGAGTCTTGAACGAACACCATCAGCTCTGATACCATTTGTTGTAAACAAAATTGATATACTCTGATACCAATTATTGCGTGCATAACCCTAGGGACTATATTTACTATGATACCAATAGTTGGGAGATACGAGATCCCCACCGATAACCTCAAGCACGTCATTAGATCGATTACCTCAAACATACGAGATCAATATTAAAAGATATAAGACGAAGAACACACAATTTAACGTGGTCGGCCCAAACTTGTCATGCGTTCACGGGAAGAGAACTAGAGAGAGCTTTATTAATAAACTTGATACAAATAGATCTAACTTTTCTCTTCATGACACAAGAGTATTCACCTCCCCCTTGAATCTATGCTTAGATTATAAGAGTATATCTTCTCTCTATGCACATTCACCTTGCTCCTTTTTTTTCTTAGTTTTTAGGGCCTTTTTGGCTTTTTTAGGCCTTATATTGTTGTTCACTACAACTTTATTCTATTCTTTTGCTCCACTTTACAATGCTGAGTTACAATTTTTATTTATAAGATTTTACAATACAACTCCTATTTGAATTATAGATGTTGGTCTTGGCCATTGAATACTTGAAGAATCTTGATCAATCCTATTAGGAGTTAATCTCCTTGAGCTAGAAAGATTCTAAACCTTTTAATCATTGGAAACAAATCTTCATCAAATAGGAATTGAAACTTATTCATACTCCTTCTGAAAAGAAAACTATTTCTTCTTAATTTTCTTCTTCTACTTTAAACTATTGTTTTCTCAAACTCAATTGGATTTTCTTAGACCATCATCTCCTCTTGAAAAATAAGGAAAAATCCTAATATTAAAAACTCAATTCATGTGTACAAGTACGCAGATCATATATGTATAAAGTAGAAACCTGTAGATTAACTCTAAGTGGAGTGTTTGATTGGTGGAATTAGGAGAAGAATTGGATTTTGTAGGCCCAACATCACAGGACCCCTCCAATTCTTCTTCGTGATAATTCCACCGGCCAAGCACAAAATGGAAATAGAACGAAATTAGTACTTCATTTTTTTCTTGAATTATTTCCTTCATCGGAGCTAGCAAGCCCAGCGGAGCCAAAAATTCTTTTTTTTTAAAAATTTTTGGCTTGGTCAGGGTTGACTACCCCGGTCAAGCCAGACTTGGACAATTTTTTGCCCAAGTCTATATTGCCCGTCTAGCTTGACTGGAGGTTACCAACCCCGATCGAGTCAGACTTGACAATTTTTCTCTCATGAAGGCTCTCAGATATGGCGTGTATGAACTCCTCTTATATGCTTCCAGATTGTGAAAATGCGTCTTTCAGATCGAGTCCTCCGTCAGTTCGGTCTTAGGCAACATATTCCTGATGTCGTCGAGCAGGTGACTCGGATAACCAGGGCAAGCAAGCGGGGGTGTGATTAGTGGCGAGAGCTCATCACTTACATCGGGCGATGGAATGATCGAGCCAATGAGGTTCAGAGATATCCCCCTACAATACCCTCAAACTACATGAGCTGATATTGAGGATCACTCATCGTTAGATTATTCTGCGTATCACTATGCCGGACGAATACCGGCCTGCTATTGTAGCACAAGTTGTAATATCTCAATACAATTCTCATACTCTCTTTAAATTTGTAATATGTTGATATAATATTGTTAAAATTTATGACATAAGTTGATGGATTTGTGCGTGCGACACAAATGATTGAGGAGGCGTTGTCAAACGAGACTCAGAGGGTCTCGATACTCCAAATGACTCGCTTTTCACGAGGGAGGTGCTAGGGTGGGACTAATTTGCATGCCTATTAGGCGCGTCGACCCAATATCATTGTACCCGATGCTTGCGACTTTCTCAGCCCCTTGATGCATAGGACGAGCCGTGACCTTCTCAACGGTGTTGAGGAGTTGAGGAGGAGGACGCATGACCATCCCAGACTACCCCTGCACGTGCAGATGAGCGAGGATGAGGACCACGTGTATTATCTTGTTTGCGATGATTTTCTTTTTGATACATGTTTTTTGATATTTTAAGAATTTAAATGAAATTTTGAGATATTTGGATGTGATTTGGTAAAATTTTTTATGGGTATGATATGAATTTTTGAGATGTTTGGATATAATATGTGATATTTGTGATAACGTCATATATGTGATACTCATTATGATATTTGTGATACAGATTGTGATACTGTGATATTGTTGTGTAATTATTTAAATTTTTGTGATATTTTGAGATTTATACAGGTTGTGATATTTGTGATATAGTATACAAGTTGTGATATTGGTGTATACATGTTGAATATTTTTGAATATTTCTGAATATTTCTGTGATATTAATGATATTAGAGTATACAACTTGGGAGACTCTACATTGTCCTAGTTTAGCTTAACCGGGGTTGTCAATCTCGCCAAGCCAAATGGGCAATCAGCAATTTTTTGGATTTACCAAGTCTGGCCTGCCTGAGGTTGGCAACCACGCTCGAGTCAGACTGGAACAATTCAGAAAATTGCCCAAATCTGGCTTAGCAATCCCGGCTAAGCCGAAATTTGAAAAAAAAAAAATGAAATTTTGCTCGACTGGGGTTCCCAATCCTGGTAGCCAATAATTTAAAATAAAAAAAAAATCAAATTTGGCTTACCTCCAACCCAGCCAAGCCAATAAATCAAAAAAAAAAAAAAATTTGGTCCATCGGGGTTTGCAACCCTGGCCTACTGAACGAGGCAAAAAAAATATTTGTTCGCTTAGAGTTGCCAGCGCTGGGCGAGTCAAAAATCGACCCCACCAGCGCCAGCGCCACACTAGTGGGTTGAACCGACGTGGCGTGTCAGAGGTCGAATTTTGAAAATATTTTTTGGGAGGTCAATTTTTGTAATTATTTTTAAATTGAGTGTTTTTTTTTTGAAAAATTGCTCTATAGATGATAGTGAAGACTTAGATTTTTTTATTTATTAATTAACTCAATCATCGATAAGATTCACTGGTGATATCCAGAGAGCAAATCCAGGTCTTGGTCAAGGCCACATCGGGAGAGAATAAATACCCGTATTATAAGAGTCGAACTAGTGACTCGTGAAGAGCTTGTGTTGTAACTGATTCAGGCCAACTGATTGAACCAACGCTGGAGACATGTGAAGACTTAGGGCGTGTTTGTTTCGCCGCAAAACGCCGCAAAACGCAAGTCGTAAAACTTCATTTCCATTTTCCGTTGTTTGTTTCGCTGAAAAACAAGTTGTAAAATGTAACTCTTCTTTTCCCATTTGCAGTTGCTACAGTTAAATTTGTGGTCATATAAATATCACTTTTACACTCATATTTTTTCACTTGCAGTTGCTACAGTTAATTTTGTGGTCATGTAACTCTCACTTGTAGTACACTTACAGTTCAAAACAGTTACTTGATAATCAATATATAATTTAATATTATTAAATATTTAATATTTTAAATAGTGTTCAATTTCTTATTTAATTATTTAATTATTTTATATTTTTAATCTTTAATTTTTTTTATTGGTTTTAATATTGTTTTAATATTTAATATTTTACTATTTTATTTACTATTTTTATTTACTATTTTATTTAATACTTTATTATTTTATTAATACTTATTCCATTTTTATTATTTTATTTAGAGTTAATATTTTATTAATATAACAATATTATACTTTAATATAAAATTATTATATATTTAATTATTTATTTTTTAATATAAAAAATTACTTTATTAATATCATAATATATTTTAATATTATATTAATATTTTATTATGTTAATATTGTAATAATAATTCAATATAATAATACTATAATGATAATTTATTATTAAATTATAATTATATTTTACTTTGTTAATTTTATATTTCTATAATATTACAATAATATTATAATAAAATTTATATTATAATAATTTTCAAGTATTTTTAATATTATAATATTATAACTATATTTTATTATTTTTATATTATAATAAAATTTATATTATAATAATTTTCAAGTATTTTTAATATTATAATATTATAAGTATATTTATTATTTTTGTAAGATTTTTTAATATTTATATTTTATTAGTATTCTTAAAATTTTATTAATGTTCTTTAGATTTTCTTAAAATTTTATATTATTTATTTAGTTAATATTTTAGTAATATTTTACTATTTATACTAATATTTTATTAATATTATTGTTATAAATAAAATATTAAGATTATTAATTTTTTATCTCAAATTTATTAATACAATTTAATTTGCAATAGTAAATTTAATTTAATAGTATTTATAATATTTAAATCACTGCTACAGTTAATTTTGTGGTCAACTTTTTCACTTACAATTTTACATTACCAACCAAACACCGTAAAACACAATATACTTTACCATTACACTTTCACTTTATCAACCAAACACCGTAAAACACAATATACTTTTCCATTTACACTTCACTTTACCAACCAAACACCGTAAAATACAATATAATTTACCATTACACTTTCACTTTATCAACCAAACACCGTAAAACACAATATACTTTTCCATTTACACTTCACTTTACCAACCAAACACCGTAAAACACAATATATTTTCTCTGTTACAGTTTACTTTTTTCATTCTTATTTTACGACTTACGACTTGCGATGTTTTGCAACGAAACAAACATGCCCTAGGGGAGAGAGAGAGAGAGGTTTCAAATAATTCATGTGTTCCATAAAGAAAATGCTAACCGACTTTTTAACAAATAAAAATGTGTCTGAGGTTGCGATTTGATGTTGTGTTGTGAAACTGCTACGGCTCTCTCACCTGGGCGGAAGTGTTTATTTATCCAACAAAAAAAAAAAAGAAAAGGAAAAAAAAGAAAGTAGAAAAGAAAAAGGAGGGGTTCTTGTGAGGGTTTAATTCACTTCTACGGTGAGAGCCCAAAGTGAGAGCTGAGAAAGTCTCCAATCTCCTCTCCGCCACCAAGATGGTGATGGCCATGGCGACGGCCCCCACCTTGCTCTCTCTCAACGCGCCTCCCTTCTCCCCTTGGAAACCTCATCATCAAATTATTCGAATTCGTCGCCCCGCTGCCTTCTCTCTCAGAGCGCTACAGACATCAGGACTGGCATCTAGTTATTCCACATTCTCCGGCGGAAAATATCGCTTCCCTCGAAACCCTAATCTCTCGATCCCATCCAACGGCCGGCGCCAGCGCAGAAGCGGTTGCGGTGTGGTTCGGGCCAAGGCGGCACCGTCCTCGCCAGATTACTACGCAATGCTGAACGTGAGTAGGAGCGCCTCGCTCCAGGAGATCAAGGCCGCATACAGGAATCTCGCCAGAAAGGTTCGCAAAAATTCACAAGCTTAATTTAGTTGTCGTTCACTATGCTTAGGTTTTCTTTTGAACTTAAGGTCTCAATTTTACAATTTTAAGTGGGGAAATTGATACCGAATAGATTTTAAACGATTTGTGAACTGAAAAGAAGTGCAAAATTTATTTTGACATACCATAGACGCAGAAGATGCTCCTAATTTGGTTCAGTAACACAGTAGCTGACCACACAGATACATTATGCTTTATGAAAAGAAGTTCAAAATAGACATATGTGTCGGCCATAGCTAGGGCAAAGATAAGAACCCTCAAAAGGGCAGAGATTGGAAGTTGTCTTAACAATTGAATTTGGCAAGAGGCTTAAGGTAATAAACTAGTTGATGTTGTCCTTCAGTCGCTATATGAAGGTTTCGTATATGTGGATGGTTGGTGGAATGTCAACTGTGAAAATCAGGGATTGGAAAGTGGAATGTCTCTGCTACTTAGAGATTTTTATGAATTTTGGTGTTAAATTATTTTTATTATTTCAGAATTCATATATCAAAGTTCATAGAAGTTTACCTGGAACTTGCAACTTATCTATTAAGGCAACTAGTGGAATGTGTCATTTTTTGTTCCAATTATGTAACTGTTTTATCACACTCTCCTTTGCTTCTATCATGTTGAGGTCCTGTTTCCTTTAGTTGTTTATGTGGTCATTTGTCTTGTTGTAGTATCATCCAGATATGAACAAGAGCCCCGGGGCGGAAGAAAAGTTCAAAGAGATCAGCGCTGCATATGAGGTTTTCATTTCCTCTCACTATTTTAACTACTGCTCAATATGAGGTGTTTCTCTTATCTTTTAATGTCTGCACAAGCAGGACTGAAGATATTGTTGGTGCTTTTGGAAAATATATACATAATTTTTCTTACAGTGAATTATTGTCAAACCCTGGTTGGTTTTACTTCATATTATACATACTTTGGATCTCATTCTCCCATTTCTTCATAGAATATGCTACAAAAGTTTCCCATCTACAATGCTTGTAGGTTATGCCGGCAAATAGTATTATCTAATTTGTCGATGTTGTTCTGGCTACTACATCTGCCATATAGAATCAATTCTCTGCTGTTTTGTACATTTATTATTTCTCAATCACTTTTTTCATTTCAGCAACATTTAATCAATCCATTCTATAGGTGTTATCAGATGATGAGAAAAGATCTTTATATGATCGCTTTGGTGAGGCAGGTTTACAGGGTGAGTACGGGGGAGAAAGTGTTGCTCCACAAGGGGTAAGAACTTAGTCACTTTGTGTTATTGCTATGTTAGTCCATTTCCTGACCCTGTTCTGTGATTTATTAATAATCTCTGTGCTAACAGAATGCTAAACCTTCTCATAGCCATTATCTTCAATGCACTGACATATAAACATTAAATTTAGTTCTCTTGTGTGTAACTTTGTAGGTAGACCCTTTTGAAGTTTTCAATGCATTTTTGGCGAGTCAAACGGGATTTTTGGAGGCGAGATAGACCCTGGCGGTTTCAGCTTCAAAACAAGAAGTCAGCGCAGACATGGGCTTGATATTCGGTAAGCATGTCCAGCTCAATTTTTTTGAGCATTTATGTAACTTCCACTTTCTAGAGAGAATTGCACCATTTTTAAACTTGACTTGGTTTTCTTGGTCCCTTGTCTTTGTCAGATGTTCCTTTTATGGCAATAGATGAGATCTTTTGTAACGCCCCGATCCTAAAGATACGGAGACGTTATGGCGACGTATATACGCGAGGAAAATACCCCACGTATATACGCTAAGCCTAAAATGTAACCTGAACAAGCTATAATCAGAACTATAATAATCAAGGACCACTGCAATAATACATATAAGACTACACATGATAGCAATGAACAACAGGAAGAAAATGGCAGCTGAACAGAAGTCAAAGGTGATATATAGGAACAAAGAATAATAACAAGAATAAAATGCAAGTATACCAGAATCAAAGGAAGAGGACTCAAGCTCCTCGCAAAGCGTACCGTCTTATCGAATACCTGCACATTAGAAACAATCGTCCAATAGCTGGACGTGCAAACCCAGGGTCGTCAGAACGCGACCATAATGAGTGTGTGTGTAAAGGGGAAACAGCTCGTGCAGAAGAAACCATGTGCATATATAATAGTAAGAACAACTGCAGATAGAAAGATTAAATAACACAATAAATAACTGAACAGTAACACATATGATGAAAACATGAATACAGGTAGCAGACAAATGGCACAACTGTAAATATGCAATCAATGTCAAATAGGTATCCATCACATGTCACTAAACTGGTATCCAAGTCTGGTCATAAGTCTGGTCCTGGTTACAATCATGTGGTCCTGGTTACAATCATGTATACAGTCATGTGTCATAAGACAGGGTAACCATTCAGGGTATAACACAATGTGTTCATTCAATTCATTCAATAACAATCAGTAATGTTCTACGTTATCTTTATCACTTTCCCACCGGCGTCCCACAACATCCGACAGTTCACCCTGGAGCCCGCACATCCAGTAGAACTCATCCGAACTCCGATATGCGGGTATCATTGTTCGAATAGGGAAAGAGAACCAAATAACATGCATCCTAGGGGTTATTATCATACAAGTGCGTGTGGATGCTAATAGGCACTGAGAATGCAATATCACGCTAACACCAGGCGTCACGTATAATAGATAGCCCTACAGATTCAAGAGGTGGCCCCCACAGATTCAAGAGGTGGCCCCCACCATGTGTATGGTGTGGCACTTTGCTCCGTGTGGCACTTTGCTCTGAGGGAAACAGGATTCTAGAGGTGGCCCCCGTGGATTCAAGAGGTGGCCCCCACCATGTGTATGGTGTGGCACTTTGCTCCACGTGGCACTTAGTTCCTTTCAAGATCCGCCGGACGCTAGCACGATTGTGGGATACATCCTTGTCAATCCCGACACCAGGCGGCAAACCGCCGGACGCCATTTTGACTGTGCTATTAACAGGTCAACAGTGCATAGGACATGGATACAGGGGGGTACAGGAGTATTAGATGTCAAGTAACAGTGATACAGTCATATGTCAAGGTCTAGTAAAAGGTGTCTAGTGCACAGTCAGTGAGGTAATGCCATTAGTGACAATCAATATCTTATGCCATTCCAATTACTGGGATGCTACGGGACGGTATCAGTACAGTAATAATCAATCAGTAATCGTATACACGGTGAACAATATCAGTAACAGTAACAGTAACAGTAACAGTAACCGTGTATACGATGAACAATAAACTGTATAAGGTGTTACCGTCAACCAATCATTTTCCGTAACTTCCAGTAATCTGAATACTAGGTCACTATCACAATAACTCAATCTCTGCCAACTGAATTAATCTAGTTTCTAACATCATAACAAGTCCACATCAATATCAGAATGAATCATCACTCAAGTCATTACCAATAAATGAATAACAAGTCAACACATACTGAATCGTATCAAAGTACGGGAATCATCCTCAAATAACTTATGGACTAGATTATCTACTCTTGGTACTCAACATCATCAATATATCATCTAAACAAATCCCAAATGCCAACAACGTCAATCTCATCTCAATACAGGTCAGGTTCCAATATAAGGAAAATAGATTCTGGATAACCTCTAACTCAAGATCAATCTAAGTCACACTCAACTAATTCAGTCATGTCTGATATGTCCTCAAATACTCCACTAATAAAGTTAGGTCTAATTACTGGACATCATTCAATGCAAATAACATAAATCCAGATCAATCTGAAGTCATTACAGCCAACTCATAATCTCAATAGTTCCGTAATCATCTAGTTCCATTATACATCTAGCAATCAGATATAATAATTATTGTTCCAACATACCTCAACAATATCTAGTACTAATCCTCTCACTCAAACATACAACTCCGATTCATAAGTATTCACAATTCCTCCTCATATTAAGATCCATCACGATATCCCAACACTCAGTATCACAACATATCATAAACATGCATCTAAGTTCTAACATGATGAGTCAAGTAATTCCATCATATATCCATCCATAATATATCCCTCGATATCATATACACCATCTACATTCATTACACAACTCATGGGTGAAGTCCACAATCTACAAACAAACTATACCTAGCTGACAGACTAACAGTAGTCGACTAGGGACTATATACAAGTCGACTAGAAGAATGCTTAGTCGACTAATAGGGTGGTCCAAGTCGACTAACAGGGGGATTGGTCGACCAGGGAAGAAGGCCAAGTCGACTGGCAGAGAAACAGTAAGTTATACAGTCCCAGGTCAATCTATTAGTCGACTAGGGGCTATGTATAAGTCGACTATACATACTGTTAGTCGACTACTAATAATGTCAAGTCGACTAACAGAGATAAAACAGAGAATCAATATAACATGGAAGCTGTACTAGTCGACTAAGGGTCTGGGTGTAGTCGACTAACAGAGGTGTTAGTCGACTAATATCAGGTATTAGTCGACTAATACCTCTGCCAGAACACAAATCAGAGATATACAAAAGTCTATTCTTCCACACAATAAAACATGTAAGTACAACCTCTCTTGCACACATATCAACATACACAATCACTACTATAATCTATGTACATGTACACATGAAAATATAATTAAATCGATGTACATAAATACAAGGAAATCAAGGAGGAGGAGAATACACTCACCTTGGGAAATCTGCACGTTACCGGGCGAGTCGCTGCCGCGGTCGCTGTGGTGTCGTTCCTCGTCAACGGACTGCATGGGGGGTGGCCAAGACACTGGAGAAAGTCACCGTGCTGGTCTCCGGCGACGGCCTGGCGTGGATCGGGAGAACGACCTGCTCGCTCGCCGCCTATGCGCTGAATCTGGGTCTGTTGGCGCGCTGCTCTTCTTCTGGGCCGTGTACTGATCTGCTGCCCGTCTCCTCGCTGTTGTGGCTGCTGCAGATGTTGCTGTGGAGTCCGGGAACGAGGGGACAGGGCTCCGGGCTGCCGCCGCACTGCCAAGGGACTGTCGAAGGCCGGCTGAACTGCTGCCACCTGCTGTTGCTACTGCTGGTTGGCCTGGGGGCTGGTCTGCTGCGCCATCAGGAAGGGAGGGGGCTGTGCGGCAAGGAAGAGGTCCAGGGCTGCTGTCCAGATCTGCAGGAGGGAGAACAGGGCCTGGTGTGCTGAATGTCGCCGACGGCCATGTAGAGGAAGGGCTGCAATGGGATCCGCAGGAAAAGTGCTGGACATGGCTGAAGGAGAAGCTCAGGCTGCTGGGGTTCTGGTGCTGTTGTGAAGCCAGCCAAGGGAAGATCCGGGTGCTCCTGGGTGGTTTGCAGGCCATGGGGGACTGCCGCAAGGGAGAGGAGGTCCACCAGGTGGGGGGTTTTGCCGGAGAAGAGGGGAGTTGCGGCCAGGATTTTCTTTTGGAGGTAGAAGAGAGAAAGAGTTTGGAGGAGTAAAGAAAGATGAGAGTGGGGAGAGTTGGATTTGGGTTTCTCTTGAGGAAGAAGAGAAAAAGGGGTTTGGGTGTTTATATAGAATATAAGATATTTTAGAAATAAGAATTCTAATTAAATTTAAATGGCTTAATTTAGTAAGATTGGATAAGAATTGAAGGTTGCTAAAAATCTCAAAGAGATTTTTCTTGAACCTGGACTCTAATTAGGCTAGATTAGCAATCTAGATAGGGATGGAAAGTTGTAGAAAAATCTCAAAGTTTTGAACCTGGACTCTAATTTGGCTAGATTAGAAATCTAGATAGGGATGGAAAGTTGTAGAAAAATCTCAAAGTTTTGAACCTGGACTCTAATTTGGCTAGATTAGAAATCTAGATAGGAATGAAAAGTTATAGAAAAATCTCAAAGTTTTGAACCTGGACTCTAATTTGCTAGATTAGAAATCTAGATAGGAATGGAAAGTTATAGAAAAATCTCAAAGTTTTGAACCTGGACTCTAATTTGGCTAGATTAGAAATCTAGATAGGAATGGAAAGTTGTAGAAAAATCTCAAAGTTTTGAACCTGGACTCTAATTTGGCTAGATTAGAAATCTATATAGAAATGGAAAGTTGTAGAAAAATCTCAAAGTTTTGATTTAGATTTGAAATTATAGATTTGAATTAGGATTAAGATTGGATTTAGGGTTAATGGGTAAGGGTCTCATGATAATGGGTTTGGGCTTTAATAAAAGAAATAAGAAATATGGAGAAATAAGAAAATAGATATTGGACATGTGGGCTTAGCATAAAAAGAAAATAAAATGAAATGAAAAGGATAATGGGCTTGAGCTTATTAGGCTTGGAATGAAAATAATAATAATACCCATTAATAATAATTTAAAATAATTAAATATAAGCAATAAGAGTCTGCAAGTCATACATAATACTAATACTAATAATGATAATAAATCAAGTTAGCAAATAGTACTAAAATAACTAGTAAAATAAAATAAATACTTGTAGAAAAATAAAAATACAGTATTATTAGATTAGGGACATTACATTCTACCCACCTTAATAAAAATTTCGTCCTCGAAATTTCAATAAAGCGGGGGAAGGTAAAAGAATCAAGGTAACGAAGAAACAAACAAGCTTCAAACTGGGAATGATAAAAGAATCAACAATCAAGAGGAAATACAAATAAGCTTCCACGTCACCTCGTTGGGACACCACGATTCCGCTGCGCGCTCTGATCTCTGCTACCAACTTCAACATGGAGTAATCAATCTCAAGCGATAGAATCAGGAGGAATGAATAGGAAGGAAGGATGAAATCAAGATGAACATCCAAATCACTCTAATCGAAGTGTTGGAATCATGAATATCAACAGATCAAGAACGGAATTCCAAAGGGAGGACGATCAATTTCCAAATGGAGTCAATATTATCACGTGAATAGTATATGTATATTGCAGTGTCAACATAACTGTCTCAGGTTACAGGTAGGAACTAGGTTCTCTTTTATGTCGAACCTGGCTCTGATACCACTCTGTAACGCCCCGATCCTAAAGATACGGAGACGTTATGGCGACGTATATACGCGAGGAAAATACCCCACGTATATACGCTAAGCCTAAAATGTAACCTGAACAAGCTATAATCAGAACTATAATAATCAAGGACCACTGCAATAATACATATAAGACTACACATGATAGCAATGAACAACAGGAAGAAAATGGCAGCTGAACAGAAGTCAAAGGTGATATATAGGAACAAAGAATAATAACAAGAATAAAATGCAAGTATACCAGAATCAAAGGAAGAGGACTCAAGCTCCTCGCAAAGCGTACCGTCTTATCGAATACCTGCACATTAGAAACAATCGTCCAATAGCTGGACGTGCAAACCCAGGGTCGTCAGAACGCGACCATAATGAGTGTGTGTGTAAAGGGGAAACAGCTCGTGCAGAAGAAACCATGTGCATATAATAGTAAGAACAACTGCAGATAGAAAGATTAAATAACACAATAAATAACTGAACAGTAACACATATGATGAAAACATGAATACAGGTAGCAGACAAATGGCACAACTGTAAATATGCAATCAATGTCAAATAGGTATCCATCACATGTCACTAAACTGGTATCCAAGTCTGGTCATAAGTCTGGTCCTGGTTACAATCATGTGGTCCTGGTTACAATCATGTATACAGTCATGTGTCATAAGACAGGGTAACCATTCAGGGTATAACACAATGTGTTCATTCAATTCATTCAATAACAATCAGTAATGTTCTACGTTATCTTTATCACTTTCCCACCGGCGTCCCACAACATCCGACAGTTCACCCTGGAGCCCGCACATCCAGTAGAACTCATCCGAACTCCGATATGCGGGTATCATTGTTCGAATAGGGAAAGTGAACCAAATAACATGCATCCTAGGGGTTATCATCATACAAGTGCGTGTGGATGCTAATAGGCACTGAGAATGCAATATCACGCTAACACCAGGCGTCACGTATAATAGATAGCCCTACAGATTCAAGAGGTGGCCCCCACCATGTGTATGGTGTGGCACTTTGCTCCGTGTGGCACTTTGCTCTGAGGGAAACAGGATTCTAGAGGTGGCCCCCGTGGATTCAAGAGGTGGCCCCCACCATGTGTATGGTGTGGCACTTTGCTCCACGTGGCACTTAGTTCCTTTCAAGATCCGCCGGACGCTAGCACGATTGTGGGATACATCCTCGTCAATCCCGACACCAGGCGGCAAACCGCCGGACGCCATTTTGACTGTGCTATTAACAGGTCAAAGTGCATAGGACATGGATACAGGGGGGGTACAGGAGTATTAGATGTCAAGTAACAGTGATACAGTCATATGTCAAGGTCTAGTAAAAGGTGTCTAGTGCACAGTCAGTGAGGTAATGCCATTAGTGACAATCAATATCTTATGCCATTCCAATTACTGGGATGCTACGGGACGGTATCAGTACAGTAATAATCAATCAGTAATCGTATACACGGTGAATAATATCAGTAACAGTAACAGTAACAGTAACCGTGTATACGATGAACAATAAACTGTATAAGGTGTTACCGTCAACCAATCATTTTCCGTAACTTCCAGTAATCTGAATACTAGGTCACTATCACAATAACTCAATCTCTGTCAACTGAATTAATCTAGTTTCTAACATCATAACAAGTCCACATCAATATCAGAATGAATCATCACTCAAGTCATTACCAATAAATGAATAACAAGTCAACACATACTGAATCGTATCAAAGTACGGGAATCATCCTCAAATAACTTATGGACTAGATTATCTACTCTTGGTACTCAATATCATCAATATATCATCTAAACAAATCCCAAATGCCAACAACGTCAATCTCATCTCAATACAGGTCAGGTTCCAATATAAGGAAAATAGATTCTGGATAACCTCTAACTCAAGATCAATCTAAGTCACACTCAACTAATTCAGTCATGTCTGATATGTCCTCAAATACTCCACTAATAAAGTTAGGTCTAATTACTGGACATCATTCAATGCAAATAACATAAATCCAGATCAATCTGAAGTCATTACAGCCAACTCATAATCTCAATAGTTCCGTAATCATCTAGTTCCATTATACATCTAGCAATCAGATATAATAATTATTGTTCCAACATACCTCAACAATATCTAGTACTAATCCTCTCACTCAAACATACAACTCCGATTCATAAGTATTCACAATTCCTCCTCATATTAAGATCCATCACGATATCCCAACACTCAGTATCACAACATATCATAAACATGCATCTAAGTTCTAACATGATGAGTCAAGTAATTCCATCATATATCCATCCATAATATATCCCTCGATATCATATACACCATCTACATTCATTACACAACTCATGGGTGAAGTCCACAATCTACAAACAAACTATACCTAGCTGACAGACTAACAGTAGTCGACTAGGGACTATATACAAGTCGACTAGAAGAATGCTTAGTCGACTAATAGGGTGGTCCAAGTCGACTAACAGGGGGATTGGTCGACCAGGGAAGAAGGCCAAGTCGACTGGCAGAGAAACAGTAAGTTACACAGTCCCAGGTCAATCTATTAGTCGACTAGGGGCTATGTATAAGTCGACTATACATACTGTTAGTCGACTACTAATAATGTCAAGTCGACTAACAGAGATAAAACAGAGAATCAATATAACCTGGAAGCTGTACTAGTCGACTAAGGGTCTGGGTGTAGTCGACTAACAGAGGTGTTAGTCGACTAATATCAGGTATTAGTCGACTAATACCTCTGCCAGAACACAAATCAGAGATATACAAAAGTCTATTCTTCCACACAATAAAACATGTAAGTACAACCTCTCTTGCACACATATCAACATACACAATCACTACTATAATCTATGTACATGTACACATGAAAATATAATTAAATCGATGTACATAAATACAAGCAAATCAAGGAGGAGGAGAATACACTCACCTTGGGAAATCTGCACGTTACCGGGCGAGTCGCTGCCGCGGTCGCTGTGGTGTCGTTCCTCGTCAACGGACTGCATGGGGGGTGGCCAAGACACTGGAGAAAGTCACCGTGCTGGTCTCCGGCGACGGCCTGGCGTGGATCGGGAGAACGACCTGCTCGCTCGCCGCCTATGCGCTGAATCTGGGTCTGTTGGCGCGCTGCTCTTCTTCCTGGGCCGTGTACTGATCTGCTGCCCGTCTCCTCGCTGTTGTGGCTGCTGCAGATGTTGCTGTGGAGTCCGGGAACGAGGGGACAGGGCTCCGGGCTGCCGCCGCACTGCCAAGGGACTGTCGAAGGCCGGCTGAACTGCTGCCACCTGCTGTTGCTACTGCTGGTTGGCCTGGGGGCTGGTCTGCTGCGCCATCAGGAAGGGAGGGGGCTGTGCGGCAAGGAAGAGGTCCAGGGCTGCTGTCCAGATCTGCAGGAGGGAGAACAGGGCCTGGTGTGCTGAATGTCGCCGACGGCCATGTAGAGGAAGGGCTGCAATGGGATCCGCAGGAAAAGTGCTGGACATGGCTGAAGGAGAAGCTCAGGCTGCTGGGGTTCTGGTGCTGTTGTGAAGCCAGCCAAGGGAAGATCCGGGTGCTCCTGGGTGGTTTGCAGGCCATGGGGGACTGCCGCAAGGGAGAGGAGGTCCACCAGGTGGGGGGTTTTGCCGGAGAAGAGGGGAGTTGCGGCCAGGATTTTCTTTTGGAGGTAGAAGAGAAAAAGAGTTTGGAGGAGTAAAGAAAGATGAGAGTGGGGAGAGTTGGATTTGGGTTTCTCTTGAGGAAGAAGAGAAAAAGGGGTTTGGGTGTTTATATAGAATATAAGATATTTTAGAATAAGAATTCTAATTAAATTTAAATGGCTTAATTAGTAAGATTGGATAAGAATTGAAGGTTGCTAAAAATCTCAAAGAGATTTTTCTTGAACCTGGACTCTAATTAGGCTAGATTAGCAATCTAGATAGGGATGGAAAGTTGTAAAAAAATCTCAAAGTTTTGAACCTGGACTCTAATTTGGCTAGATTAGAAATCTAGATAGGAATGAAAAGTTATAGAAAAATCTCAAAGTTTTGAACCTGGACTCTAATTTGGCTAGATTAGAAATCTAGATAGGAATGGAAAGTTATAGAAAAATCTCAAAGTTTTGAACCTGGACTCTAATTTGGCTAGATTAGAAATCTAGATAGGAATGGAAAGTTGTAGAAAAATCTCAAAGTTTGAACCTGGACTCTAATTTGGCTAGATTAGAAATCTATATAGAAATGGAAAGTTGTAGAAAAATCTCAAAGTTTTGATTTAGATTTGAAATTATAGATTTGAATTAGGATTAAGATTGGATTAGGGTTAATGGGTAAGGGTCTCATGATAATGGGTTTTGGGCTTTAATTAAAAGAAATAAGAAATATGGAGAAATAAGAAAATAGATATTGGACATGTGG